>JACEGR010005215.1:0-76277 GCA_014170235.1 Listronotus bonariensis
ACACTAGTATAATAAAAATACAATTAAAAAATAATTATTTCATACCTGCCGTGTACAAAAGGCGAGGTTCAGTTCGACAGAAAACAGTATCTATCGACTGTTCAACTAACCCGAAAAGAAAAAACTAAACTAAATAAAGTAAGTTACAAAGCTAAATTTAAAAAGAAAACAAAAATTCAAAATTTTAAAAATACATTTAAAAACTATTAAAAAAAAAATACATCTAAATGTTGTTAGAGACCTACCGATTACGCCCCGAAGGACGCCCTAGAATGAACCGCTTAAAACCTTTATTAGACATTTCGAAAATATCTTCTGAAAAGTTGTTCAAGTGCTTGGCCACAAAATAAGAAAAGACCGTTCAAATAGTGCAGTGCTATGAGCTGGAATTGTAAGTTTTCCCTTAAACCTAATATTTAATATTATGAATGTCAGTACGAAATCGAATCCTACGATATAGGTACGGCGGTGACTTATTTATTATTATTTTGTGACATAGGCAGAGCAGATGAAGATAACGGCGATCACTCATAGTAAGCCAACCAGATTCAACAAAAGCATTGCCTATTCTTTCAAACTTGCGTATTCCAAATATAAGACGAATACATGAATTCTGTAATTTGACCAGCCACTCTAGTGGTAATACAAGGACCATACACAACGTCGCAGTAGTTTAAATGTGATAACACCAATGCATTACATAACATCAATTTCAGATTTCTATTTAGTACATGTCGATGCTGAAATAGCAGTTTAAGGTTTACGTATGCCCTTTGCAAACACAAATTTATATGATCTGCAAATCTTAGATCCTGATCCATGTAAAGTCCCAAGTTTTTTGCTGCTGCTTTAATTTTAATTGGAAAATTATTTATTTTTATTGAAGTGGGGAAGTTGTCTAGGAAATATTGTTTGTCATTCTTCTTACCAAAGAGTAAACCTACAGATTTTTCCGGATTTAATAATAAGTTGTGTGCTTTTGCAATACTTAAGAATTGAGATAAATCAAAGTTTAATGCTGAAACTGCTTGAGAACACTCCTCTGGAGAAAATGATAAATAAACCTGTGTGTCATCAGCATAAAAATGATAATTTAAGGAGAGAAAAGCACCAGTAAGTCTAGATGTGTAAACGCTAAACAAAAGGGGTCCCAAAATAGAGCCTTGTGGAACTCCAGTGGTAATATTCTTAAAGGATGATTGTTTACCCTTATATCGCACAGCTTGTTTCCTTCCTGATAAATACATTGTCATTAATCGTGCTGCCATTTCAGAAAGTCCAACATACTTTAATATTGCGATAACCATTCTGTGGTTAAGTGTATCGAATGCTTTACTAAAGTCCAGCAAAACCAACATTGTAAGTCTACCCCTATCCCAGGCCGACAAAATGTCATCGGTAATACTCAACATAACAGTATCACATCCATGTAGCTTTTTGTATGCAGATTGATGTACGGGAACTGTTCTTCCTTTTGTAAAGAAAGTATTTAGTTGGTTATGTAATAGCTTCTCCAGTATTTTCGCAAAGGTGGGTATAATACTTATTGCTCGTAGCTGATTTAGGGATTCAACTAAAGAAGTTTTTGGAATTGGAGTTACCAGGGCCTCTTTCCAAGAATTGGGAAATACAGAATTGTCAATACAAAAATTCATAATATGTGTAATATACGGCAAGAGAAAAGGTGTGCACAGATTTATGGAAAAGATATTAATTCCATCAACACCAGTAGCTGTTGTTTTTATTGAGGAAATTACCTGCAACACATCAATCTCACTAACACTTTGAAACTCAAAAACTGAATCCGAAAACTTTCCTTGTTCATAAAAACTTATTACGTTATCATCATCGGGAAGCCTAGGCACAGAGCTTATAAAATGGTTATTGATTATCTCAACATTTGCAAATTGATCAGGTATACAGTTATATGAGTTTGATTTTCCATTTAGAAATCTTAAATGCGACCATAATTCCTTGGGATTATTATTAATAAACCTATTTGTATAAAAGCTTCGTTTTTCTCTTTTAATTGCTACAGTAAACATATTTCTTATATTCTTATAATTAATCCAGTCAGTCTGAAGTTTAGTTCTTTTGTATTTACTAAGTGCCTTATCTCTATCTTTTTCATGGCTCGCATTGTATCTGTAAACCATGGAGCATATTTTTTTGTTATGCGATCCGTGACAAACGGAGCATGCAAATCTAAAAGTATAGTGATATTTTCACGAATAAAATTAACCTTATCGTCAACGTTGTTTATGAAATATATGTTGTTCCAGGGAATTGATCTTAAATCTGACTGAAATTGTTCATAATTTAACGATTTAAAATTTCTAACCATTTTAAACTCCGTGCTAGGCTTTGCCGATTTTATCCCCAATGTACAATAAATTAAATGGTGATCACTGAAGTCAACTGGCAATACACCTTTTTCTGTTACAATTTTCCTATCAGACGATAAAATGTAATCTATTAATGAACACGTTGTATCTGTTTTTCTAGTAGGACACTCCAGTAGCTGGGTAAGACCAACGCCATCAAGAAACTCAAAAACATATCTCGTATCCACATTGTCAATATTAAGTAGGTTAATATTGAAATCTCCAAGGCAAAATACATGGTTGACTTCAGGAACGCTTTGCAAAATAGCCTCCTCTAAACAGTCAAAGAAATCTAAATGAACACGTTGTATCTGTTTTTCTAGTAGGACACTCCAGTAGCTGGGTAAGACCAACGCCATCAAGAAACTCAAAAACATATCTCGTATCCACATTGTCAATATTAAGTAGGTTAATATTGAAATCTCCAAGGCAAAATACATGGTTGACTTCAGGAACGCTTTGCAAAATAGCCTCCTCTAAACAGTCAAAGAAATCTAAATAATTAGTGTTTGGAGGTTTATAGACAGTACCAACAGCAAGTGTTATTTTCTGTAATTTAACCTTTACCCAGATTTGCTCAATATGTGTACTACATGGTAGCACAGTATAATTAATATTGTTTTTTATATAAATTGCAACCCCACCTCCTCTGCCCTGCCGATCACGACGCTCAAATCTGTATCCATCGATACTTAAAACATTATTAGGAATAGTAGCATTAAGCCAAGTTTCTGTGACCCCTATTATGTCATATTGAGCATCTAAAATCAAGTTTCTAAAATCATTAAGGTGCGCAATCAGTGATCTTGTATTAATATGAGCTAATTTAAATTTATTCATGCAGTACTGTTTTTGTTTACAAAGAAACTTAAATAAAAAGTTATAATTTTATAAAGCAAAAAAAAAAATATTAGTTTATGTATTCCAATACAATAAATTAATAGGAACTGCAAAAAAGATAAAAAAATAAAATACAGGAAACAAAAGAGAAACAAAGGGTCCCTAATTAGTTATTTAATTTTATCATCTGCAACAGATAGCAAAATAAATAATAAAAAAAAAGATATATCATCAATGATAATATGCTACCTGTGTCAAACGAAAAAATAAACAAATAGTAATTACGAATTAATTATAGATATAAAACTAAAATAATAAGTTACGTATTAGTATTATAAATAATATAAGTTAATTAGAAGTACCATTGAATTAGGTGCAAAAATTATATTAAAAAAACCCTACATGCAAAGCAAATACGGCAATATATAAAAAATAATTAATAGTTTAAAAAACTAAAAAACACGCTTTTATATGCAACCGAACTAAAAATTAGAAAATAATTTTTCATTAAAAAAAATATTGTCATTTCATAGTAAAAAGCGTGGGGTGCATTTTACTATTTTTTCATAACTTTTCCATCATAGATATTTGCAAATATAATAATTATAACATTTAATATTTTTATCACCCCACGCTTTTTACTATGAAATGACAATATTTTTTTAATGAAAAATTATTTTCTAATTTTTAGTTCGGTTGCATATAAAAGCGTGTTTTTTAGTTTTTTAAACTATTAATTATTTTTCATTTTTAGTTTCTGCTACTCTTGACAAAATGGCGAAAAATTTTTTTAATGAACAAGAGTGGCAAATTTTAAAATTTTTCCAACAGATTGCAACTCACTAAAAATTTCTTCTTCATTAAGTAGCAAAGTTTGAAATTTTGCCAACAGATGGCAATCCAGGCAATGTTTGGACCGTTGCCAATATATTGCAACCCACTAAAAATTTCTTCTTCATTTAATAGCAAAGTTTGAAATGTTGCCAACAGGTGGCAACCTAGGTGTTGTTTTTATATTTTTATAATATAAAGGAAAATTTTTTTCCTGGCGATCCAAAAAAGAATGTTAATTTTTATTAATTGCACATTATGTATTATGTATACATTACACATAATGTAATTTTTATTATGGAATCCTTGAACTCATGGTGCAACTAACCCTATATTTTTATTGTTCATAAAAATTGAACACCCATGGTGCAACTAACCAAATTGTGTAAAAACTAAAAAATTTCTTCCTTATTTAATAGCAAAGTTTGAAATGTTGCCAACAGATGGCATCCTAGGTGTTGTTTTTATAATATAATGGAATTTTTTTCCTGGCGATTCAAAAAAGATAACGGGATACTGTTTTTAAATTATTGCATCTTCATCGGTCCTTGACACGTGTGCAAAGTTTCAAAGAAATCGAATAGCTGGAAGTTGGTTAAAATTAGGCTCAAAGATTCCGTTACATAGATAGATAGATAGATAGATAGTTAAAACCCAAGTTAATAAAAGCGTGTTAAAAAGAGAACCAAAGAATGCGAAGCACTTACATGTAGTAAGGGACAAACTGCATGAACATTACTATTACATACAGTTACAAAGATGTTATTGAACTTTTTATTTTAAGGTATTTAAATTTCTTGATGTTTTTAAAAATTACTTATGTTTATAATAAAAAAACACATGTAAAACTGTTTTAAATAAAAAATTTACAAATATTTTTTAATGTATATGATGATATTTTGTTGCAAATTATTACACCGTATGCAGGTTGTAGGGGAGGTCCGAGAAGCCCAGCCGACCTAAGCAAATTTAAATATTGTGAAGTGTCAGTAACATACAGTGCATTCCAATTAAAAGGAGCCACCCCCATAATTTGGTTACTTGTACACTTATAAAAAAATCCTGAAAGACGTCAATTTTTATTTTTAAGAGGACACATTTTTGTGACAAAATTTACTCATTCAAGGTTATCCCTTCCCCTCACCAACACAAACGTCAAAAAGTTTATATGGGAAAGGAGGTCGAGTGGTACATCATTTTAAAGCTCCTGGCGAGTACTTTTTAACCCTAGAATATCAAGTCAATATCTTTACCTACTACAAAATAGCGGTACTCTAAAAACTACCTAAAAACCTGATTGGGATGGCCATATTTAAAAAAGTAATAAAGTTAGATGTACTTAAAGTGGTATTTTCTTAAAGCTCTTTAAAATATCTTTTTATTAATAATATAATTTACAGAGTGCTTCATTAAAAAATACATTTTTATCTTATATATTATTACTAGTATTACCATTTAAATTTGGTCAAAGCAATTTTTCCTTGGGCGGTCTTACCCGATACCGCATTTTTTTAAATTACAATTTTCCTTGAAAGCCCTGTAAACCACAATATTTAAATAAGGCATAATACAACACAATCAATAACCTAAATTTTTACATATTACTGATGCTAATTAATACTTATGTATCGTAGAAAGGTTTGATTTTTAACAGAAGAAAAAAATACATTAGTCTGCATATAAAACGTTTTTTGACGACTGAAGGATTATAATCGGTTTCGCGGAACAGAAATTAGCGTATTTAGTATTTAAGTTTTATTATTTGTATTAAGTGCTAGGTATCGGGCCGATTAGAGGTTGCGTTTATAAAGTATGGTGATGACGTTACCCACTGGGCAGGGCTTCCCGGACCTCCCCTACATGTATTTAGTGAAGCATCCAAATACCACAGCCCATCAACTATGAGTCCATTTGTAGCAAGAGTACGTCAAGTGATGAAAGATGGTAATGTCTTTTTTTTTTGGGTGCTGATAGATTAACAATAAATTACCGATATGACCTATACGTACATTTTCTGATATTTTAATCTTTTTCTATACATTTTTGAGTTTTTAAAATACATATTGTCGAGAAAGTTCATATCGTAAACACTCGTATTAACGCTAATAAAGTAAGCCAAAAGAAGGTTAACACTTAACTTAATTTGTCACTTTTAACGGTTGCCAAAGTATCAATGATATTTGGGGAACTTAATTAATTCATACGAATGCGTCCTTCTGTAGGTAAACGACTGTTCCGTAAGTCAGAACTAAACAGGTTAACGCGATTTTTGTTGTGATAACGTCTTATAATTCAATGGAGCCGGCTGCACGCACAAAAAACATGACTCATGCGGCTTTTCATTTAAAGCTTAAAGTGCAAGCGAGAGCGCGGAAGAGGCATAATTCGCGTTCGGCAGTGTTCGACATCTGGTAGCTGCTATTCAGTAATACACGTAAATATTTTTTGTCAAGTAGGAGATGCAGTGAAAAGTGAATGTGGTGTAAATTGTTTACTTTTCTTTTGAAAAATCTAACCATTCCATCAGTATTTTCTGATGACGTTGTCACGTTCAACTATCGACAGTAAACCAACTTTGCAGACAACCGATTTTTTCTTTTCGTTAAAAGTAGGTTTTTTGACAAAAGTGGTAAATTTTAAATTCTGCTTTTACCGCTTAATTTCTATATCTTTTTTTTGCAATAGATGGGCAAATATTATTTAAAAAACATAGATGCCAATCATTTTAAATGTAATAAAAACTCTATTTATTAAACCATTTTATAATAATATTAAAAAGATAAAAGTACTAAAAAATCGTGTATATGACATCTTTAACTATACGCTACAAAAAAACAATTTTAAACAAATTTTTATTTGTGTATATACAGGATGGCCCACTTAAGATGAATACAAGCCAATATCTTGGTTGTTTGTCGAGCGATCTTTTTCACTTTTGGCAGGAGGCTGTATGGATGGATGGAGTAAACTACCTTTGGGGCACTATTTATTTCAAATCTGGTAAATTATTTTGAATCCCCCTTACCCAAGATACTAAAGTTCTAATTTTATTAAATATCGAAACTGGGTGTGTCATTTAAATAAAACATTTTAATTTTTATAATTAATATTATATTTTTAAGTACCAACATACTTGCGACGCCACTGGATTAAAAAAATTAACTAAAAGTCAACATCTTTACCCAAATCACCATAATTTGTAATGTATTTTTTTATAAATTTTCCTATTTTCTAGGCAAACTTGCCCCAAATATGCGCCAACTCATATTCCCTGACTAATATTCCTAGCATTATTTAAGTATATATTCGCTTATGTCTTTTATGTTGTTATTTTCCGCATATCTGTAAAGGAATATTCGTTGCACATTCCAGGTATATGCGATATGACCTAAAAAATCGTTGTTTTATAAATAAAAGAAATATTCATCCTATATATAATTTTTTTCGCCGCATATTGGTTACGCATTAACGGTAATGGTTATGACATCTCTCCGTCCAAATTTCTGTTTTTTTTCAAATACTTAAAGTTCCCACGGAAACCTACGCCCAATCATAGCCCAATCACAACAACCTATCCTCTTAACCAATCAGGCGTTGGGATGCACCTGGCGCGGCATGGCGTGGCGTGGCGTCACATAGGTAAGTTCCAATATACAATATACATCTTTTTGATCTTTTAGCTATAAGTATTACCCGATCACAGGACCTTAAATTAAAATATCTATAAAGGGGTCATGTGATCTGTCAATATTTTGAGCTATAAGATGTAATATTGGAACTTAGTATTGAACTTGAAGAGAACATAACCTCAGTTTTGCTTTTTGTGCATTTGATTGTTGGTTTTTATTATTGCGGTGCTGTGCAATAGCATTCTTGTGGAAGCTGAAAGTGTGATTTCGGTTGTTTTACTAGATTTCCAGAGTATAGTTATACATGAAGCAAAAGACAATTAACCAACTATATAAGACATAAGGTAATTATAAGTATTGTTTAAATAAGCTTTAGTTCAAATTTGAACTTTGATGATGAATATCTCGAGAACGAAACGTTGCCGTTTTTAGATTCGTGATCAGCGCCCCATAAAACCCCCGTAAAACAAATTTCGTTAAAATCGGAGTTGCCGCAGGTTTCTAGAAAATTACCAATAGTATAACAAATAAAAATATATTTATTATATTCCAAGTATATTCCCACATACTCTCAGCATATACAAAGCACATCCTATTTGTGGCCTAAAAATATACATAGCATATTCCCAGCATATATACAACCTATATTGTGTACATGCTTAGGATATACTATCTGATTTATTGTATATATAAGAATATGCTTAGCACATACTTAGTATAATATTTTGGGAAGTCTTCCAATGTTTGTGGACGGGTTTTATTTACTTTCTTTTTGATAGCACCCCACAAAAAGAAATCCAGAGGTGTGAGGTCTGGGGACCTAGGGGACCATGCTATGAAAGGACTATGGCAACCAATTCATTTGTTTTGAAATTTTAAATTAAAAGTTAACGGCAAATTATGAACAGCATCCCAAAATTCATTTTGCAAAAAAGCCAAAAATCTTGCACCGTTTAAAGTCGTATTATAAAAAGGGCCCAATAAGACGGACTTTTAAAATACCTCACCATACATTTACTTTCTCAGAATATTGATTTTTACAATTCATTACCCAGTGAGGATTCTAATTACTCCAATATCAAATATTCTGAGATAATACTGTCCCGTTGGTAGAAAATGTCGCCTCATCAGTAAGTAATATTTTGCCAAATAGACAGGGGTCTATAGTCTAGCACTCCATTTTTCTTTGATCATCACCTGGTTGTAACGTGTGCAAAACTCTTGGTTTAAACGGTTTAATTCCATTTCTTTTCAAACATATTGAAACTGAACTCTTCCGCCTACTATCAAGTTTTTATAACTGAATGTTGGATTCATCCAGAAATGGTTTTGAATTCTTGTATTTCTTTGCCGACCGGCTTTCTAATACACCATCACACCTCGTTGATTAAATATGCGATTTACTTTAGACATCGTGGTGTACGATATTAAATGATCAGGGTGCCTCCGATTGAATTCTTGTGCGGCCTCTCGACAGTTTCGCGCGCCATCTCCTACTAGTTCACTATTTCTACTTTTTCTGCTAAACATAAACGCATGTCTTAGTCTATACTGCATAAATTTAATTAATCCTAACAATATGACAGTGACTTGTTAACAATTTCGATGCGTTACCTAAAAATAATATTGTTTTGTTTCCATGACCATCTGAGTATTTTAATATTTAAACTTTCCTCGAACATTAGAAGAATTAAAAACTAAGGTATCTGAGAACAAAAATCAAATATTACGTTGATATAAACCCGTGGCGTCGTAAGTTTGTACTTAAAAAAATAATAATAAAAATAAAAACGTTTTATTTTAATGACACACCCGTCTCAATATTAATCAAAATTATAATTTAAGTATCTTAGGTAAGGAGGATTTGAATTAATTTAACAGATTTAAAATAAATAATGTCCTAAAGGTAGTTTACTCTTGAATCGAAAAATAACAAACCTTATCAAAACGTACGTCTATGAGGTTTCGCATTTCTTACCCTGCGCAAAACGTGCGCCTTATAGCCATACAGTCTCCTGCCAAAAATAAAAAAGATCGCCCAAAAAACAATAAAGATATTGGCTTGTATCCATCTTAAGTGGGACACCCTGTACGTATACCGGGTGTTTTTCACAGATGGTTCCCCATATAACTTTTTTACCTTCTCCAATAGAAACATATTATGTCGTTAGTTTTATTATTTCTCTTTAAATAAACCGAGAAAACAATAAAAACTGTTTCGCAAAATTTCGGTTTTTGCCGGATAATTCCGGAACGGCTGCAAATTTTTAAATTTTTAAAACAGAATATTGTTAAGCATAAAAATGCGCAAATTTGCCCCAATTTAAGCAACCCTGTATCTCTCGCCATTTTCGAGATCCTACTGGTGTTCCTCGACTTTGTAACAGCCTGTATATTCCTTTAAATAAGCTCAAATCCTCTTTTATTCTGCTGTATTAGGGGTAATGTCTAATATGACAAAATTGGAAACGTACTTTACCTTAGGAAATATGCTTTTTCTTTTACTGAAAATCCAGATCAAGTTTCCCAAAGTACTTGAAGTTTACACGTATAGTGAGAAAATCCTGACATTTAAGCAGCTTTTTGACGACACAGCTCTTGAACAAAATAGAGATAGCATTAGGAAAAAGGAATATTGGGAAAAATTGTATAGTGAGTCTTAGCACAAAATACGTTTATAATAAATTGCATTGGATTTATTTAATATAATTTTAAAGTTTTTTTAAGTTTAAGGTTTATTTTGGTATACAACTCCAAACTACAGTAAAAAGCACCGGAACCGGTAATCTGATTGGTTTAAAGCTCCACACACAGTCATGCAAAACAGTCACATTGGGAGGTTATGGTTAGTTCTGGTTAGTTATTATTGTTATTCTTTAATAAAGCGCATATTTTTTTAAACTAACCAGTACTAACCATGACCACCCCGATGTAATATTACATCATTTGACAAAAAAATACCTGCTTGTTTTCTAAGTGTCTCTTATGTAACTCTTATTGTGTTACTTACTGACAGTCTAATTGAGTTTAAAATATAAATATGTAAGAATTCAAATATGTGCAAGCTTTAAGGTTATGAATAACAGTTAATCTGTAATATCGATACCTCATTGGCCAAATGGCATAATCCACAAAGACTTATTTTTTAGAAAGACAGGAAACAAACACGATAACAAACTTAATATTCTTATATTGTCTTTTTGCAATTTTTTTTGTTCTTTTGGTTACATCTTTTGGTCAGGTGTTGTATGTTACGCCATTTTATTCAGGTTTCTTAATACACAATATGTCGTGCAAAAAAATTTCAGTTATAAAGAAAACTGTCAATTATTGGCATAACCAGGACGTTTTAAAATTTGACTATAGTGTAAAGTATAGGCTGTCCGAAAAGACAATAACAAATTTAATTTAGCAAAATTATGCTTACCTACATATAGTCTAAAAATGTTTCCAAAAACTGCAGACTTTGTAAAATGGTTTTTAACAAGTAGCTTTTAATTTAATTTTGGAAAAAATTAAGACACCTTCCCCTAAAGCTGCGTCACTCGTTATAAATTTTTTAAATCCTAGATTATTATAAACTTTCTTCCAGTATTATTTTCTATGTAGAATCACCCTTTAATATTGATCGTTTCAGGACAGCCTGTATAATATTGTCAGAGGCACAAAATTAGGCTGCTGCATACCTTAAAGACCATTACTTAGCCAAAGCCGTGTTCAGACTTGGAACAATTCGCCGGGCCGCGCCACAAAGCGCGGACATGGACGGAATTCACATCGATTCAAGGGCTTGGCGAATGCTTCGCCGGTGATTCGGAGCTTGCCGGTTTTTCGGCGTCAAAGGAGCGCGCAAACAGGTTGGTTAGTTGGGACGGATGTTTGACGAATTGTTGCGAGTCTGGACGCGGCTTAATAAAAATTTAACTTTAACTTTTAAGACTGGTATGACTTATCTTTTACAATATCATGTAATATCAGTACAAATAATAATTCCCTTTTCCTGTTATGTTTTTCTTACAATACTAATATATTTTCTGGTAAAGTAAATTTTGGCACAGGATATATCTTAAACTACCTCAAAAAAGATTATTGCTGATTAGGAAGAAGACTGGCACAACTAAAAAAAAATTGTAAAAAAGCCAATTGATGTGCTGCGAGTTACATTTAAAGATATAACATTTCTCATTGGAATCATCAAGAGAAAACTATTAGCTATTAGTGTTGCGAATTGCAAATAAAAATATTGTTAATTTAAAATATAATGCTAAGAAATACGGGTTTATGCACTTTTTGAAGCTGTGACGGTGTTCTTAACCAGCGATTTGTTCAATTTGCAATAGGGGTATATATTATAATATATAAGATAAGTTTTTTTATCTTTGGACAATCTACGAAGGCTAAAAGTCTAAATAATAACGTATCGTGGGTATCTTAAGCGAGGTAAGAGGGAGTTTGTTGACCCGGGACTTAAATACTTGAAGATTTAAGTGGGGAAAACCCGACCGCAGGCAGCAGGTTCCATATTCTAAAAACTCTAGGAATAAAAGAATGAACAAAGTGGTAAATTCGGGGCCTGTCCAGTTGGACCGTATTGGTATGTATACATGCGGCACCACGAGTTCTTCATCCCTAGCTACGGTACTAAACTTAAGGGGGTTATTTTTTATGTTTTAATTTCTTCTAAAAAGTAGGTACCCTTAGACAACTTGATATAAAAAACAGAAATAAACAATAAACGAATTTTTTTTTAATTATTAAGCAGTCGTCATATTTCTTATTTAGTAAGTTTAATTTTTTTTTTAATTTTGAATTTAATCTTTTGTTGTTTGTGTACCTTTTAAAATGATGTAAGGGGATTTTTTCATTGGCGCACATTTTTAACACGCTTTTATTAACTTGGGTTGTAACTATCTATCTGGCTGCCTATGTAACGGAATCTTTGAGCCTAATTTTAACCAACTTCCAGCTATTCGATTTCTTTGAAACTTTGCACACGTATTAAGGAAACATGACAATGCAATAATCTGCAAACAGTATCCCGTTATCTTTTTTTGGATCGCCAGGAAAAAAAATTCCATTATATTATAAAAACAACACCTAGGTAGCCATCTGTTGGCAACATTTCAAACTTTGCTATTAAATGAAGAAGAAATTTTTTAGTGGGTTGCCTGGATTGCCATCTGTTGGCAAAATTTCAAACTTTGCTACTTAATGAAGAAGAAATTTTTAGTGAGTTGCAATCTGTTGGAATTTTTTCGCCATTTTGTCAAGAGTAGCAGAAACTAAAAAATGAAAAATAATTAATAGTTTAAAAAACTAAAAAAACACGCTTTTATATGCAACCGAACTAAAAATTAGAAAATAATTTTTCATTAAAAAAAATATTGTCATTTCATAGTAAAAAGCGTGGGGTGCATTTTACTATTTTTTCATAACTTTTCCATCATAGATATTTGCAAATATAATAATTATAACATTTAATATATTTATCACCCCACGCTTTTTACTATGAAATGACAATATTTTTTTAATGAAAAATTATTTTCTAATTTTTAGTTCGGTTGCATATAAAAGCGTGTTTTTTAGTTTTTTAAACTATTAATTATTCTTAATAATATTGCCTCTGGTCAGGCCCTAGGAGAGGGCGTTAAAGTTTAAATGATTACTTTCATTCGTCATTTCGTTTCGTTATACTTATATTTACTTTATATAACTGCGGCCACAAGTTTTGCAAAAAAGAGTGTTTGGCTTTAATATGTGTCCGTCGGACAACCAACAGATATATGTAAGTAATTAATATTTATTTATAAATTATAATTGTTAAGATCGTATTTGATCTTATGCTGCGTCCACACTTGCAATAATTTGCCGCGCCGAATAGCGCGCCACATAGCCCCACATACCGTGGAGTTGGACGTAGACAGAACTCACGTCGTTCCAAGGGCTTGGGGAATGATTCCGCTGTGATTCAGAACTTGTCGGTTTTTGCATCAAACGAGCGCGGCATGTTTGGACAAATGTTTGGCGAATTGTTGCAAGTCTAGACGCAGCTTGAGTTTTACTGGGAGCATTAATAAAATGCCAAAAATAAAATGTGTTCTATCAAGGTTTAATAAATTTAAATAAAGTTCGTTTAACAACCAGTCTCTTGGAATGCCAGGCACTTGAATAGCTGAGGTAAGTTATTAATGTTTTTAATAAATTATGGTGTTGGTATGGTGTAGTATTTGATCAAAATTTTACTGTAGGCTTTAAAAACAAAAATTAACTATATTTTATTGGACAGTTTAAAGTTTACAAAGTTTAAAAAATGTCTGTCAGACAACCCTTCTGTTGAAATACCAGTCACTTGGATAATTGTTGTCCGTAGAACAATTTGGTTGTTCTTGGAATATGGTAATATGGCTTAATGATTCACAAGTTAGTTAGCTCTGTTGGTAGTGACCCTGCTTTTGGTACCTGGTTGTTTTGGGTTTAAATTTTGTGTACATGAGACGTTCCTAATGTGGATTTTTCTGGTTTTATTGTTAATACTGTTTAAAGGGCTCTGCACATTGCAGATTACAATTTAGCAACTACCTACCTATTATTTAAAATAAATAAATATTATATAAAAAAAGTTTATTTAAATATGAAAATTTTAAAACTGTGACAAAAAAGTTGATTTACCCATGTATTTAAGTTTTTAATGCTGATTATTAAAAATCCTTCTTTAAGAATAATACCCCTTTTCATTTAAATAATTTTGCAAAGGCAGATACAAGTTTGTAAGTACATTGTTATGCCTGCTAAAGTTTAATGCAAATACGCTTGTTTTGCAATTTACACCATTCTTTATGCTAAAATCATTATTACAAGGGGTATGTTATAACCGTTGATATCGCATATTTTAAACAAAACAACAAGAAAGATATTCCTTTATTTATTATTTTAATTATTCATTTTTAATAAAGAACAAATAAGAAAATATAACGAAGGTATTCTAAATTATTATACAGTATGTATACTTAAGTTGGCGTCATTTGGGAGACACTTCGCACATAGGTAGGTGAACAAGCGAAGAGACCGAGATTCGACGAACTTTCAACAGTATGTACGCATATATTCGTGTTTAATGGTCAATTTTTAGTATATTCCCAGCCAATGAAATCATATTGGGTTAGTAAAATGTCTTGCAACTTTCAAATATCTTAACCGTTTAAGCTACATGTACCAAATTTGATATCTGGAAGGTATCGTACATGAAGAATTTAATAGGAGTATTATTGGCACCTATGTCAGATTTCCCAGTTTTGCGCTACACGTATCTTTTTATTTTTTTTTAATGGAATTTTAATCGTTCCATTAATTTTCAAAATTTTATTTTTACTAGCTGCTAAGATTTGACAACATCACATTTTAGGTAAAAAGTTCAGTTGTGCTCAAATATCTCTAAACCGCTTATGCTGTGTTTACATTTTTCGATATTTGATTGGTTTTTGGGCGAGTAGAATTATTCAGTGATACTGCCATTGTTGCCAGATTTGCCAGTTTTGTCCCACACATAATATTTTTGGTATTTTAAATGGAATAGCCTTTATATTTTAATTCGAATAAAAAGAGCGTGCAAACATCAGTAAGATTCAAAATTTTTAAAATTCAATCTTTATCCGTTACCAAGATTTGACAACACCGCATTTTTTTTAATTTGGTAACAATGCTAATAACATTAATCAATTAGGAATGTTTAAAAGCCCCCAAATACCTAATTTTGTAACTACAGCTTTAGTGGTTTTAAAGATATTTAGGCGCTAACCTACTTTTTGGTGAAAGTGTAGTGTATCATAGCTCGACAACTAATAAAAGCAGGATTTTGAAAATTTAGAAACCTATTAAATTTGCTACGCCCAGTTTAATGCAAAAAAATAAATGGAGCATTCCATTTAAAAATAGAAAAAAATACGTGTAATCAAAACTGGGAAATCCGGAACTGTGCTAACATCAGTTTTTTAATTCCACATATCTTAAACCCCTTTTACT
The DNA here is from genome assembly GCA_014170235.1 of Listronotus bonariensis. Classification (NCBI taxonomy): domain Eukaryota; kingdom Metazoa; phylum Arthropoda; class Insecta; order Coleoptera; family Curculionidae; genus Listronotus; species Listronotus bonariensis. Next base: position 15,704 of record JACEGR010005215.1, read on the forward strand.
AACCCAGTATGTCGATCGGAGAGCACCGATGTTCCCCGAACCCGACCGCGACGGGGCAAAAACTACCCATTTGGATAATTCCACCGGGCCAAAGAGTGCCATAATTTTCTGTGTAATATTTTTACAAATATTCTTTTAAAGTGTAATTATAAAGTACAGAACGTTTTTCAACTTCCTCCACAAATTAAATATTAAACAAATCCATCTTTGATCCAAACATTTCTTGACGTAACCTTTAATTGATAATTTACTTAATACAAACATTAAAGCTAAAATGCTAACTTCGCCGATTTGCGCTCCGCGAAACCAAAAAAGAAGACAAAATGTGTTATCGAGTAAGACCGACAGAGAAAATTGCTCTGGCCAAAGTGACACCAAACCATATATTTACCATTTAGCTGTGTAGATATTTACCATATTTTAGCTTTAGGAATTTGTTGTAGCATTTTTCTTACCTTTTAAAGATATTTTTATAGAAATCCAGTGTTAAATAAAATATTAGGATTTATAAAAACACTCCAGAAATAATAAGTAGGGTTAATTAAAAAGAATATTAAAATAACTAAAAAATACTTATCTTAGCATATTTTGGTATAAAATTCATAAAAAGGATTTTTATTATAAATCCTTCTTACTAAACAAATAAATTATTTCATATAAAAGAATCTTTAAAAAGAACTGTCTATTATTTCAAAATGATTTAAAGATAAATGTTATAACCGCCTTTAATAATATTTTAACAATCACATCAGGTGACGAGTGTGATTTTCCACAAAATATGAAAAGTGGAAATGTATTTTTTTAAATTTATTACAAAATTTCCAAATATTTTTATATTTTGTATGTGTATTTATCTAGTAATAAAATTTTTGATATCTTTTTATGTCTTTTTCTTATAGTTTGCAAAGTTATGTACACTTTCCGAATGGAAAAGATTTCGAAATATTTCTGGTATTCTTTCTTCCTCTGCTTTAACATTGGTGTCCGGCTTTTGTTCTTTAGAATCTTCTTCTGAAATGTAACTTAACTTATTTTCTTTACCTTGCAGACTTAGACATTTTTCAAAATAGTTTTGTAGCCTAAAACATTTTTGTTAGTGACAAAAAATAAAATATTAAGGATATAAAGTTTTATTTATTTAAATATTTTGTCCTTATAATAAATAATCAAATTTGTCCTTATTTTATTTTTTAAACTTATTTTTAAGAAAATTTAAAATTTTTATGTCTTTTGTTTAGAGCTTCTGGATTTTGATTAAACGTCCTACTTGGACCTGGACTAAATTAAAGGTATTATATTTTATATTAGCTAGGCGTATTTATTAATTTGTTTATAATTAACCTGACCCTGTTCAGCCCTATTGCCCCCTATGACCGGTCGCTTAACACAAATGTCAAAAGATTTTTAAAATTTTCTAAATTTTAAAGTTTTTGTTTCAGGAGACCGAACAGTTCATAGTGTCAATAGGGCTAAACAGGGATACCTCAGATCAGGCTCAAAGAGGTCCCGTTTTTCGTAGATTGTGGCTTGTAACCAACAAATTATTGAACCTTACCTAAATACTGCATAAACTGTTACACCACATTTGGATGAAATCGTCGATTATGAAATAAAAATCCTCTCCTGGGCAAAAAAACCGGTCAAAGAAAATTGTGTTAAAAAAAAGATTGTGTTACTCTTATATAACTTTTTGGTTTCTTGACTGATTTTAATTTACTTTTCGTCCGTGCACTTTTTCCATCAAGAATACTTTTTAATATAAAGATTGCAAAAAGTTTTATAGGATTATGCATTATATAGGAAAGAGCCTAATCTTCCATTTTGACCTACATTTTCTAAGACCCTGTGGAATAATTTCCCGTCACAATTTACCAGTGTATTGGTTTTTAAACCCACATATTTTCTTAGCATTTCGTTTTTTACTTATGTCAATATCTTTATTCTAAAACAAAACACAAAATTTTAAAGAACGCAATGAAACATGTGTGTAGTTATGCTTTTATACCTTCCCTAAGTTTTTATTTTTATGATAAAAAATAAATAAAAATAATTGTTTCTTAAGTAGGTTTCGTAGTTTCCAAATTAATCATAGGATTTTTGTTATCTCTTAAGATACACAGAGAACGAAAAAAGTGTGATTTCAAACAAAAACCCTGTCTACAGTGGCGGCGCCATGGTGTGCGCAGTTGGGCAAGCGCCCAACCTAAATTGGTCTTGCCCAACTGTTCGCTCAACCTGCTAATTGAACACAAAAAGTCATGTTCAAAAAACAATTTTCTTTTTACAAATCATTTAGGTAACTCATATTCAAGTAATCCGAATAATAGAATTCTTAAATAAATGATCTGTGGTCGCAATATTAAACATTACCAGTATGTTGCGCTAAGTCATTAGAAATGGATTTCCGTGTAAAATTTAACAATAAAATAAACAAAATATAATAAAATGTTTATAAAATTCCAATTTTTTTCCCCTTAGTTATGTGTTCCTATTTAAAATTTTATTGACCCAATATACAGGCTATTACAAATTCGAGGAACACCATTGGGATCTCGGAAACGGTAAGAGATACAGGGTTGGTTAAATTGGGGCAAAGTTGTGCATTTTTATGCTTAACAATATTCCGTTTAAAAATTTGCAGCCGTTCCGGAATTATCCGGTAAAAACCGAAATTTTGCGAAACATTTTGAAGATCTCCATTTAAAGGTTTTTTATATCTTTTAATAATTTATTTATTTATAATTTAACAAACAAGCTACAGTATTAAAGTAATTTACATACATTTACTTATACATAATAAAATTAATTAATTAACACTAAGAAAAATTGATTCATTAAAGATTCTTGCAGCAGAGAAAAGTATTAATGAGGGTAAAGCCTGTTGACCCAAACTTTATGTGTAAGAACAATTTTTTTAAAGTTAAGCTACACCAGCATAATTTGCATTTTTGTGATAAAACTAACGATTTTCTAGGATTTTTTTGCTTATTATCTTAAATAATTAAATCCAACGCCTCTATCAACTGGGTCGATAAATGCATACTTACCTGCAAACGGAAATTTCCCCGAACCTTTGTGGTAAAATCGTTATTTGTTATGGCGAAATGGTGAATGATGATGGTTTTTGGTTCGAAACGCCTCATAAATAGAAAGTGTGATATATCGTTGGATTTAGAATTAAAAAACGAGTTTATTAAGTTTAAAACCAAATATTCCGCCCATTAAAAAAAAACAAAGTTGATGATAGTGGCTTAAAGACAAAACGTCGGATCTTTAATTAAGTGACATTTTTTATAGAACAGAAAAAGTGGCGATGTTAATGTGTCGTTAGTTTTAAAATATCTCTTTAAATAAACCGAAAAAAAACTCTTTCGCAAAATTTTGATTTTTTTTCGGATAATTTCGGAACAGCAATTTAACCAACCCTGTATCTCTTACCGTTTCCGAGGTCCTAATGGTGTGCCTCCAATTTGGAACAGCCTTTATATCATTTATTAACACAATAAAATATATATTACCAAAGGTAGTAGTAAGTAGTAATATTTTTTATTATGCTGGTGTAGCTTAACTTTTAAAAAATTTTCTTACACATAACCCCCAATAATACTTTCCTCTGCTGGAAGAATCTTTAATTAATCAATTTTTCTCAGTGTTAAATTTCGATTTCACCTTTTTCAGATATACAATAAATACAACTTCTTAACTAACAGGGATGTGGAAATTTGCATAAGGTTTTATGCGATAATGTAGCCACAATTTAAAATAAACGATTTTATTACTCAATTTGCGATGGCTGCAGGTTAAAGAAGGGGTTTTGTTTTCAGTTTATGGAACATTAAAAATAGGCTGTTAAAATATTTGTACTGCATTTTAAAACGCCCTGTATTCATATAATAATAATATTGCACTGCACATTTTGCTGTCCACCCTCTAAATGTCTCTGGCGGATATCGCCCAACCTAAAAAAGCTGGCGCCGCCACTGCCTGTTTATTATATTACCAGTAAAAAGACCCTTTAAAGATCATTAAAAAAAATACTACATTTGATATACCTATTCTTTGTTAGTTTCGAAAATATGACCATCCATACCTTAAGTTTCCCCGATATGTTTGCTTTATTGGGTATATTACGACCATCATAATTAAATTGCATTGTTTGCTTTAAAAATTTGTATTTCCTTTTAGAATAGAGATACCGATATAAATAAAAAAAGAAGTGTTAACAAATTATAAGGCTATAAAATCCAAAACACTGCACTGGTGAAAAATTGTAACGTTAAATTATTCCACAGGGTGTTAGTAAATTTGGGTCAAATGCAACATTTGGCTCTTCCCCTCTGTATAACACCTAATCCTTTATTTTTCTTTACAATCCACATATTTAATAATAATTTTCTGAAAGAAGCTAGACCTCAATTAAAAGTCAATTGAAGTCGGTCAAAAAACCAAAAAGTTATTAAGGATTGAATTTTAACAAAATTTTGTTTGCCCGTTTTTTTGTCCAGGAGTGTATAACTTTACAATAGGATTCCTAATAAATCCTGCTATTCTGCATTTTTCTTACCGTTCTTGCATTTCAGCCAGTTTTCTTGCACTACAAAGGGGTGTATCAAAAGGAATAACTTGTTTAAATTTTTTATAATCCACCACGTAAGTTCTTTTAACTTCATCATAGTCAACGCAAGGTAAAAATCTATGGCCCCACATTATGTCTGAGTTAGAGTAGGACGTTCGATTTTGCGAGACCTGCCCTGTAATTGTAGAACTTCCTTCTGCAACGGCTACTATTTCAAATCTAAATAAAATAAAAACTAAATCTAGGGTGGGTAAAAAAACTTCTTTTTTTATTTTGTACTAAAAAGCTGGTTGGTAGACACCTCAAAAAATTCTCTCCAAATATAAGCTCTTAATTTTAAGGAACATCCTCCGCTTTTCAGTTTTATATTTTCCTAATTATTAAAAAGAAAGATATATATCTTGGTATTTACCTCAGACGAACAAAGAGATACAGACGCATTTATTTACATTCAAATCTTCAGTACACAATACATCACATTCCGTTCAAATTTTTTAACTCATTAAATATTTGGCAACAGCGCACTGGACGTGTAAATGGCACAGATGCCGGCAACATAGTAACAGAATGAGCCACGTTGCCAAACGTAATTATTCGGAATGAAAATTTTATGGAAAACTTTGTGGGGACCAATAATATTGGACACTCTTTAATTATACAAAATTTAAACTATATAATATATAACTATATATCATTATTTAAATAAAATAAACCAATACAAATATTTTTCACATAAGTTGCACAGTAAATTATTATTGTCTGTGCACCTCCATTCGATATTTAATTTTTCCGGCGAAAGTAAACACAGGACAATGAAAATGAAATTACAAAATATCCCAAAGTATAATAACTAATAATTCTTTGCAATAATCACAAATAAACACTTTAAATTAAAAATCAAAATTAATCTTATCACCTCTAAAAAACGTTAAAATTGTTTATCTTTGTAGTTCTCCTTTACCGCCAAATTAAAAGAAAATCGCGTCTTCCCATCTACAATCGGGCACCTGGTGATAATTAGCGTAATCTTATAAATATCACGGCAAAATTACAAATATAGTGTGCGACAAACGTATCAAAATATCGCGACAGCCCAATTTTGAGAGAGAATTCGTAGGTATAAATCTGGCAACTCGGGTTTGTTCCTGGTCGTATGGGAGTAGCAGCGGAGAGTTTTACCAATACACCTATTCTAACTTGTTCATCCCCACCATTACCTCTATCTCTTTTGCTCTTATATCGTAATAGCCAAACAATGTATGCTACAACATGATTTATGAATGACTGGCCGGGTGTGTATCTATATTTACAGTCTAAGGTATTAACTATATGAAAAATTGTTTTTTTATAAGTTTTTTGAATATTGAATTCTCTACAAAAAGGTCTCTTATATTTTTGTGATATATCTAAACATTAAAACGATATAACCAAAATAACCAGAACTAACCAAAATCAATTATAGTTTTAACTATAAACGTTCCATAAAAACGGCTCCTTTTAGGTAACTAACAAAATTCAAACCAAAAAGTGTTTTTTTTTCCTAAAATTCTTCAATGTTTGATCTTAAATATATTTTAAATAGTTAGATTTATCAAAAAGTATGGAAAATATTTTTTGTAGAGCGTTTAATTTGCGATAAAAATAGTAGAAACTGAATTGTCAGTAATTAATTCTAAAAATTCCAGACAAAAAAGTTAATTTTCTTAAAATTCTTCAATACTGTTTCGCTCTTCACCTCGTATAAAAACACGGCCTTCGTTTTTATACCTTTATTAACAATGAAACGTAACTATGGTTACAACAATGACAAAATCTTCACTTGTCAATGTCTCGAAGTTTACAGCACAAAAGTCGAATCTATAATAACTGATCGGAGGTTTCCCGTCGCCCTTTATAGTATGGTGGAAGAGTAAAGAATGATCTAGAATCTTCGAGAAATATCGTGAAAATTCCATAGTACAGGATGGCATAAAAGTTCTCAATGGATAATTCGGGCGTTTTCGGAAACCTTCAAAAGTGATGAAAGAACTTGGAAAAATTAAGGTAAATTATTTAAATAAATTAACAAACTAAATTAAATGATCCTAACCCTCTAAAATTCTATAACCTAAACACATTTTTGAAAGTCTGTAACAATATTTATCCTTGGATATCTTTTTTATTGTTAGATTTATTAGAATAAAAAAAGACATGAGAAACCTTTTTGTTGAGGAGTTAATTTTCTACAAACATATGTAATAAGATATTTTTTCCATATAGTAGAGACCGAGATATGTACTTTTCTTTTTAATAATTAGAAAAAAAACTCAAAGCGTATAACGTTCCTATAAAAATTTAAAGCTCATACCTAAAGAGATTTTTTTGGGGTCCCTATCAACTAGTTTTTCAGAGTACAAAAAAAAAATAATTTGTTTTTACCCACCCTACTAAATACGGTGTGTCTATGTAAGTAAGCGGCCAATAAAAGACTTATTATTAATTTTACGATTCTTTAAAACACTCATCTGCAAGATTTAACAAAAATATTATATTTTTGCTCAGAAGTAAAGTACCCTAATTTTCAATTACACCAAAAAATTATTTTAAAAATTGTTTTTAATTAAAAATAGGTCCGCAAAACTTCGTTATTTACAAAAAATAAACTGCGATAAAGAATAATATTTAGGTTTGTACATTAGTGCATACCTAATCTAAAATACCAGTACATTCAAAAGTTTTAAATTTTAGCTTTCATTTTTTAAAATAATTTTCGATATTATTAAAAATAGTAGATCATTTGAGGAGCGATCAAACAAAACGTAATAACTCCACTTTGATCAATTTTGAGTAAATAGCAAAAATGTTCTAACGAAAATGTTTTTGACAATGAAAAACCCTACTTACAGAATTAGAAGCAGGATAATTAAATTATATTAAACATATATATTTTAACAAATATTTTATTTATTGAAAGGAATTATTCTTAAAAATAAAATGAATTTATTACGTTTTGGTTGCTTCATTTGGATTTATAACATTTAGTTTGATTTTTAATTGGCTTTAATACGGTTTGTACGAATGATAATAATAAAAATTTAAATATCTTATTTAAAAACTTATGCATTGCTATTACAAAAACATTATGAATATTGATATAAAAATAACTGGCAAAAAAAATTAATATGAGCGCCATGATCCAACTTTAGGCAGTAGGTTTAGAACATAGAAGGTCCTTGTACCAGGATAATGTCGTCGGATCCTCTATTTTTTACCAAAATGTTCCTGTAACAGATGCCTGAGGGATGGTTTTTTCTTATCCGAAATAGAATTAGATAGTGGCATCATGTCCAGAAGTTAGTTTTTGTTAGTTTTTCCTCGCTTTGTTAAAATTTTTGGAGTTTTCTGTAGCGCCTCAAATCTTAAATTCTGATAGCATACGACCCTTGTTTGTTTGCAATTTTTCTTAAATAAATTATTTTTAAATCGGAAATACCCCCTATTTTTTTTAAAGTCATTGAGTAGTCCTTTTATCAAGCAATCCAAGCAAGTTCCAGTCATTGCAATGACGACTTTGACAACACCAAAGTTAGAATATACATTTTTGTATTCATCTCATGTTTTTACCACAGAAATTTTTTCATGACTTTTCTGCTCGGCCGAAAACTCTGTCTGCCGGCAGAAAACTATGACCTCGTACAGGAAATTGTTATTCTTTCTTTTTCCACATTCGCAGGGCTTTAATTTTTAGCCAGTAATATAGGGCATAAATAATATTCTAATTCTTGTTCTGCCCCCACATCCATCGCAGAATAGCCTGAGTAATTTTTTTAATCTAAATTTAGAGAATCTAGGTAATCTAAAAGAGCAGAACCTACTTGAATGGAGCCTCTACCAGCTAAGTTTTCGGAACAATGTAAGTGGATTTATTACACTTTGTATGAAAACAAAATAATTTTGGATTTATTACATTTGGATGAATTGCCTATGTTTGGGACTCAATTAACATAGGATTTATTGCGTTTTAAATGATTCTGACATCGTGGTTGGATTTGTTTTACGTTGAATTAAGGCGTACTGCATCAAGCTTAAAAAAGTTAAAAATGGATTTATTACGTTTTGTTTGATCGCTCCTCATTTATAAAATTTGATATTTGATGTTTGCTTTGAGGTTTTGGACCATGTTAAAGTTTTTATAAGATGAAAGTTTAAAGTGAAGATATTAGTTGTGGCGTCTTTTCTGACTTGACAATGTAATTCGCCGCGTATGTTTTTTTTGTGTGTAAGTTACTCGATTACGCTGGCGTTTTCAGGCCGATTTTAAAAATTATTTTTTATTTAAAAGAGTGCACTTTCGCGGTGGTGCCATAAAAAACAAAGTCAGGATCGCGAGAGAGAAAAGTACTAGATTTTTTCGGCATAGGTATATGTCCAGATAATAAAGCAAAAAAAGAAGAGACCAGGGGAGCAGTCAGAAACAACAGCCTTGGGGTAAAATTAACACTTTTACCGACCAAAAGAAGGAGGTTCACAATTCTCCTGTATGTTTTTTTTTCAACCGACTTCAAAAACGAGGAGGTTCTCAATTCGCCGCGTATGTTTTTTTGTCTGTATGTTACGCGATAACTCTGGTGTTTGTAGACCGATTTCAAAAAATCTTTTTATTTGAATAAGTGCACTTCCGCGATCCCATAAAAAATAAAGTTAGGATCACAAGAAAGAAGGGTACTAGACCTATTTTTTCTCTCTGCCATACGTAGAAAAGATCAAGGGCGCTTTCAAAATCAACAGCCTTGGGGTAAAATTAACCCCTTTCACGGAACTAAAAGATGAGCGGTTAGCTGCAGCCCCTGGCAAAAACCAATTTTGAAAGTCATAACATAAGCGCTACCACAGTAATCTAGCCAATCAAAAAAAAAAAAAAAAGTGTTAACTTATATTTGTTTGCATTGCCTGCTAAAAAAAAATTACGTTAAAAATATGAAGACCAAGAATTTTGTCCTTATTTATTTAAATAAACCCATACTGTTATACCGGGTGTCAACGAATTTATTGGACAAGCTATAACTCCTACAATATAAGATTTGGTATAGGGATATGTCATAGAGGAGAGTTTTCCTACATTTTTTACTTTTCAGCCACTTACGGTTTAACCGAAAATGGCTCCAATTTTAAATTTTTTAATTAACAACATATTTTATCATTTTTGGATTTCTAAGAACAATATTAGTTAGAATATGACATTTAAAAAGTTTTTAGGCCTACTTGATTTTTCAGGAGAAATTCTATATATATTGCATCTAGGTGGCCATGATTGGACGCAAATTAATTTAGTGATCCTAGATAATGTTAGAAAAATACAATTGCAAAGTTTTAGTGACTAATATGAAAGATTGAACAATTTGGCAAATTAATATTAATTTCGTGTTTAACTACTATTTTTCAATTGGAAACCCATTTTAGATAAGCACTTTTCAAATAAAGCATTTTTTAATGAATCTAACAATAGCAATTTATTTGCAATTGGATTAAAAATAGATTCATAAATAAAAGATCACAGCCACTTAGACGCTGTAGGGGAGACCGGGGCTATAACAGAGGTAAGTATTAACAAGCGAATTTCTTCAGAACTATACATATTATAACTACCACGCCTTCTTTGATATGTCTACTAGACGACAACACATGGTTTGAGACTAGCCAGCTTAACTTCATGGGCCATAAGTGTCAGCTGTGTGGTCAACGGTTTTTTGGGCACGTAACGAATTTTTTTACTTAACAATTTTTTGATTTACGGGTCAAATATTTGGTTTTAAGATATTGTTTTTTTCTAAAAACGTAAATAATACCTAATAATTCTACATTATTGAATTAGCCTTACTTATAACGAACTTTCTGCTATGTTTTAAAAACTCAGAAAATACCATTGGGGCTATAATTAACAAATTGGCAAGGGTCAGTATTAATGCGTTAATACCTACCCTAGTTTAGAGCATATAAACGCAAAACCACGCGGTGGTAAAAAATTTATTTAGAGGGGACTGCAATAAATGTAATGGAAAAACAAAAGTTATAGGGATGTGTCGAATGAATTTCAGCTTTGCTACGTTTTACCAGTGGAAGTATGTATGTAATAAAACCCGGTTGCTGTTCAGTCGCGAACAGGAAGCAATAATAGCAGAATAGTTGATAAAGTGTGCAAATATATTTTTTGGATTACTTTCCACTAAAGTAAAGAAACTGACTTATTAATGTGCTACTTTTTACAATATTAATGAGATAACAGAATGAGATGACGCATAATGACTGGGTCGCAAGTTTTATGAAGAAAAAATCTGGGTTATTAATTTGAAACCTTAAAGCCAAAAGTTTAGGCAGGACGCTTTAACCACGGTTTAAAAGCCAAAAAAATTGTTGCAGAAAAAAGGTATAGAGCAGGCTAATGCTGTGAAATCCGCCGAGAAAAGCGTAATTATTATTTTGAATTATTAAAAATTTTTATTCTTCTGTTAATACTTACCTTAGAGCTGGTAATTTTAGCCCGAATCATGGGGTGAAAATCAACAAGTAAGTTTCCTCGGTAAATTTGATCTATGTAGAAATTTACTTTTTTACCTTTGATTTATGTCAACAACATTATACCTAATGACCTAAAGTATTATATAACACAAACATTATGCCTAAATATTATATTGAAACGTTTAAAAGTTATGATTAAAAATTCAATTTTTGTTAAATGTGGCCCCGGCCTCCCCTACTACATCTATGGCTCTCAAAAAATGAAGTAGGCGTAAAAACTTAAAATGTTAAATTTGTATTTAGAATTGTTTTAGAAATCCAAAAATGGTAAAATATACATTACTTTCGCTTAAACCGAGAGTAACTAAAAAGTGAGAAATTTGCGAAAACTCTTCTCTTTTCATACCATTTAATTATACCAAGCCATATTTTAATATGTCTAATACTCTAAAAGTAGTATATTTTTTAAATACAATGTAAAAAGTCAAATTATGTCTCTGATTAATGTCTGTACTACTAAAACAACCATTGCTAAATATTTTAAAAACAATATTATTTAGAGAACCTATACGACAACGCCACTTCATTTCACGTAAATATTATGCAAAAATCCATTTGTATCCTTTTATTAAGTTGTTAGACAAGAGGTGTCAAAAAATGTATTTTTTAATATTACCTTTGTTTTACAAAAAAATAGCTTAGACTTAAAAAAACCGCAAGATTCTATCTTTTTTAATAACTAAGATACCCCGAAGGTGCAATTAAAATGGGAATAGAAAAGTTGGTAAATTAATAAATACCTTGAATGCAAAAACTCCAAAGGTCTAAATCTCCACAGAGGACTATCCTCGTCTATAATGTGTTCTATTTCCAGTGGAAAAATTAGTAAACCATGTGACTGGATAGTCATTCGCTGCATTTCGAAATCGCCATCTAAATTTGTTTGCTCTTTGTCTATAAAAAATAGTGATATATTGGTTCCACACCATATTTTTTTAGAGAAGTCATGGATACGAAATATAAAGCAAAGTTTTCCATCGCGTAAACACACCTAAAATAAATAAGCATGTAGAAAATAAAGATGGCTGAAGCAATACGAATTGCTTCCTTAGTAGAACTCACCAGTGGCGTAACGTAGACAAAAACAGGCGTAGCCAAAGTCGTATGCGCGAGGCCACTTTTGTCGATGAAGAAGCAAAAAAAATATGACGACCAAAAAAAAAACCCACTTCTGAATAGAGACTGTTTTTATTTAATACATTTAAAATACTATCGTGAAGGCAAACATGTACTAGCAAAACCCCCTTATTATAAGAATAAAGTTGGAGAGCAAAAAAAAGTTTCCACTTTTAAATACAGTACAGACGTAGGCGAAAATACACCTGCGAGAGGTTCCTTTCCTAAAAGAATACCGTGGGATAGCAAAAAACATCTTAAATAAACTATCTATCTTTTCTTTACTTCAATTCCCCTTGCTACTGTTTATCCTGCACAAAATTATAACCCAACAATGCCTATGTCTCATATTTCGTATTTTCAACTGAAGGGCCTACTAACCGCGAAGCCCCCAGACGCGAGGCCGTAGGCGACCGCCTACGCCTAGCTACCTTACTGTTAGTAACCATAATGGCAAACGCAAATAACTAATGGAAATATTTTTCTTAACTAGCAAGGAGATCAAGGCTAGAAAGGGAGAGAAGACAAGATTAAATCAAGCAAGTCGATGTGCATGTCCATAAATTCAGCCACGACATTCGATCGACTTTATCTTCGACAACAGACAGACAAACAAAAGTTACCAAAGGTAAACTGGATCGAATATCGTGGCTGAATTTATGGAGATGCACATCGACTTGCTCGATTTATTCGAATCGAGTGTCGTGATCCCCCTGCAGGTTTTACTTGGATTATGCTAAACCCAGATAATAGGATAGTAAAATATCGCTATCTTGTAAATATCCCCAATATCCGTAAACCGATTTAATTAAAATTTAGTGCAGTTGTTTGACGTAATAAGGCACTATTAAGCTCTATAGCTCCAGTGTCGTCTCAGTGGGCACTATGCACAATAATATTAAGATTGCTTTTGTTTTGTGTTGTTTATAGATTTTTTTAGAATAAGTTAAAAAAGTTTATTTTTTTCTTTCCGAAAACAAAGCTGGAGATGAAAAAAACACAAGAACATAAAAAGTGGCATGTTTAGTTGCTTAATTGAAGAAACGTATAGAAAGAGACAGTGGCGTACTATTTTTCTTATTAATATAATCTGTGGTGTCCAGTAAGATGCTTCTGGACTTAATAAAATTTTATTTTAGGTAAGGCTCAATATGCGTTAGATCAATTATTATTTTTATTATTGTACCCACAAAAGATATTTTTTTTTGTTGGAAAATCTTTTAAAGTCTGCAAAAACAGAAGCTGACTTCAAATATATTTTATTTTTATATAATTAAATAATTATATAAATCTTTGAAAGTGTTAAACATTAAAAGAAAAGTAAAATAGGAGCCACAAATACCTATTAAAATAAGAACGTTCAAATAAAAAGTGATCAAACATTTAACTAAAAGAGCTACTTTCCGCACAATCGAGATTTGCGCCTGAAACAATTGACATCATTCACTACGCTCGAACTAACCAGGACTACCCCATTTCTTTTTAAATAGAGCTAGTAGATAAAGACACTGACTGTTTACTTTATCTTCTACTCACGAAATCTCGTCAAAGATATGAAACCAAAACAAAGCCATCGGGGAAAAGATATTAGTACAGTCAAATATCGGTAAAATGAAATATTGGTTATTACTGATTTTTACCTAGAAATATGTTTCTTGGTTCTTTAAGGATAGCAGGCATTTTCTAAGTAAGACATATTTGTAATTATATTAATTCTTTTCATTTCTAAGCATATCCATGTAAAAACAGTTAAATAAAATTATTTGCATAGCCAGCTTTAAAAAACCTTATATATTTACTAAATCCACGGCGCTTTTGAAAAAAGTAAACAAATGAAATATCGATGGATTTAACAATACACAATTATTTTACTTAGTGTGTTCTTACCACAGCCTTTTTACTAAACAATGAGGATGACGTAAACGGTTTTGAAGTTTTAACGTACACTGCACTAACAAGAGCTCCTTGTACGCAAATGTTAAAAATGGATTGTAATGTAAGTAGCATCCATCCACCAGTGCAATGCTCAGTGGGATATCTGTATCCATATCCTATTGTTGTCATTGTTTCAATACTTAAAAGTAAATATCCTAAAAATTATAATTTGTAAGGTTTAAAAACCTCGATGAGAACACGGGATTTACGCAACTTTATAACGTGGGTTATTTTTTAGGTATATATTGTATTTGTAATAACTACAGTTTAAAAAATTAAAAACCTTGTTCCTTTTATACAAACCAAAATATTTAAAAATATACATTTTTAAAAAATTCTAAAACCTTTGTAACCTCTTCAGTTTTCTTCTAACATCCCACATAGGTTCAAAATCATTTAAAAGACATAATATGTCGTAAAAAATAAAATTAAAAACAAAACTTCGCCTTTCTTTCTTCTTTTATTTAAAGCTATAACACGTCTTACTTTTCCCATCATAACCAGCATACCAAATTTCAAATAAATATTTTATTTTACACTTGCAAATAAAAAATGTAGGTTACTATAAAATTACTAGTCCCTGGGCCAGTAATGAAATTGACTTTATAATAATAACACTTTTTTAGGGGGTTGCTTTGACGAGTCTACCACGAATATTCATACCGCCATATATGGAAGCGGCGCTTCAACCCAGCCTGTCAATGTAAAATGTTTCGGGTGTCGGACTGGGCATCACTTTCTTTTTGTCGGACAAGTTTACCACACTGTATTACGTGCAATTTTTAAACATTGTGCTAAGAATCGCAACTGTTAGAGACACAAAACCATAAGGCCCATTGACACGTTGTGAGTATTAAGATAAGGCGGGTTGCGTAACTGTAACCCTTACTATTTCTGGCACAACATTTAAACATTGCATGTAAAACATTGTGGTAAACTTGTCCGACAAAAAAGTGATGCGTTTGCCCAGTCCGAACCGAAACATTTGACTTTGACAGACTGGGTTATAGAGCCGCTCTCATATATGGCGGTATAAATATTCGTGGTAGACTTGTCAAAAAAACCCTTAAAAGGTTTTAAAATCATGAAGTCAATTTCATTACTGGCCCAGGAACTATATCATCTTTTAAAAGTTAATTTCCCTAATAAGTATTATTCAAAAAAATTTATACTGTTTTTTACCATAAACAATAAATTAAAACGCAATATTTTGACTCTATACTTTATTTTGATAAAGCAATAATTTACATTTAAAATGGAATTCCTATTATTGTCTGAAAATAAAGTTATGGCGTCCACAGACAGTCAGACCGGACATGTGTTATGAAATATAGGAAGCCCAAAAAGCTTTAAAGATTTAAAGAAAGTTTAGAACGCCATTCTTTTGGTGACTAAAATATTTCTTTTTGTAGAAAAGAAAAGAAATATTACCATACTTTGTTTCAGAGGAGGTAAGTGTTTCGTCACATTACCTGACGGAATATCTAGATTAGGGCAGGTCGTGTATTGTGACATACCGGGTGACGACGAAATTACTGTCTAGCGATTTATTTCTTTCAGTACAACCGTATAGTTTTTAAATTTAGGAACGTTATAGCATATCATTGAAAGCAACTTTTAGATATTATAACATCTGTGTATTATTTCCAGTTTAACCAGATGTGAAATAAACTTTGATATTTTAAATGAAACAATTTATATATTTTTAAGACTTGAATTCTACAGGTCATTTTTGATATAAAAACTTAAAAATATTCATAACCTAACTTTTTGATTTTACAGAAAATGGCGTTTGAAAATGTCCAAATAATTGCCTATTATGCAGTTTTATGGAAAAACAAATAAATGTCACAAAAATTTAAGATGCTTAAAATAGTTCATTTAAAACACTATATTTTTAGGGGCCATTATTATACTACTTCTTCCTGTATAACTAAAAGTGGTGTAAAATTTGAACTTTTAAATATGATAACCTTGTTTATTTTAATGAAACACCCTATATATTTTTAGTATTTAAATTCTTTAAGCTATTTTTAATATAAAATCTATAATATACTTATAATCAACTTTTTTTAGTTTTAGAGAAGAGAGAGAGAGAGAGAGAGAGAGAGAGAGAGAGAGAGAGAGAGTTTTAAAGGTCCAGACAATGACAAAATATCCATAAAACTGTCTTTTGTGAGGTCGTTCGGACCTTTTCAAACTGGGATTTCTCTAAAAATAAAAGGGATAGGTTATGGGTGTTTTAAGGTTTTATGTCAGAAATTACTCGTATAATTTAAATTTTTAATAATATACAGGATATTTTATTTAAAATATCAAAGTTTTGATCACTTCCGGTTAAACCGGAGGCTATAGGAAACTTTTATATCTAAAATAGACATCGCATGACACACTATAATATCCTAAAATTTAAAGGGTATACTATTTTACTAAAGTAAATTAAATGCTGGATAGTAATTTCGTTGTCACCCGGTATATTAAACCAACGAACATTTATGACTTTTTAATTTAGACGTTAAAATATTTACTTAACTATTTTATTTAATTTATAAACATCAAAATAAGAACTTCTGTATATCGTTGCGGCATATTTATTAATAGCGACCTATATTAAAAGTACCAACAATTCACAGTAATCGTATATTGAAATCACCAAACAGCACTTAACATTAAAAATTGTTTTTAAAAACTTACGCTGCACGAATAATTTGCGTTCACAAAGGTACAGGTTATGCTTAACCACAAGTTCACAGTACAGCAAAATAGGTCTTGATAGTCAGTTAGTTCGAAACATAGGTACAAAACACTTATATTTTCCTATTTACTCAAATGTTACATACAAATTTATAAAATAAATGGAGATGTCGTAAATATCAAAAAATTATTACGACAGTTGTTGACATTTGATTGATTACTAACGATTTTTCCCAGACTTACGTCAGTGACGTAATTTTTAGTCTCTATTGGTTTAGACGGTATAAAGAGAGAACAACAAGGTATGACGAAACATTCACCTCCTTAAAAACAAAGTATACCTACCTACAAATGTTCCAGCGTTAACAATACAAGTATCAGTCTTATTATGTGACTCGTCGAAATCGCCGCTGACTTTGGCAAGAAACATCCATAACCAACTAAACATGACAAAACAAGCGAAGTTTACCAAACATAGCGTGAGCAGGATCCACCTCCATCGAATCGTCAGCAAAGTGTTTCCTAAGTCTCTTATGTAGGATATATTCTTGTTCGGAAGTTGGGTCAAGAAGGTATTTAGACGTCCGGATTTTCTAACAATACGAGTCAGATTAAAATAGTTTAGATAGCTTGATCTCCGTTTCCTAAAAATTTGAAAAAGTTAGTCAACAAAGAATCTTTACGTTTTTAAAGTGTTTTTTATTATTTCGTTTGGAAAAATTAATTTTTTTTATATCTAGGTTAGTTTGGCCTTACATACTAAGTGTTTTATCATACTGGGTGTTTCTCAGAGGTGGTTCTCCGCTTTAATTTTTTTACCCTTAAAGACAGAAAAATAAAATTTAGTATATCGTTCTTTGCCAAATTGTAGATTGATTGATCTAAATACTTGTTTTCTATTACTTTTGGTTTAACCGGAAATGACCGCTTATTTTAAATTTTAAATAGCACCACCGATATATTTTATCCTATTTCGATAGAATATGACATTCTAACTACATTGATGCCTGACATGTAATTTTTTAACATACCTGCTATCAAAAATTTATTTTTTTATTTTTAAATCTGAAGTACTATGACTAAGCTAAAACGCTATATTATAAGTCAAGTAGCCATCAATATCCTAATTGATCTGATTTAAATGAATTATTTAAACAGTGTTATTTTATCCAAAATGAATACAGTCATAATGCAAAACGCTAACAACACCCACTCAGATTTAACAATTTAAAATAAACATGAAATTAATTTAATCGTCTTATGGTTCTAACTTCTTTTTAATGATACGATGGTGACTCGTTGGTATACACTAAAAGAGCATTTTATTTCAAATAATTTGGTACCACATTGGCGGTACTTCGTGTAAGACTTTTTCTGCAGAACACATAATAAATTCATAATGTTGTCATAAATCGATATTAGTATTTAGTATAATGGTTAGTTTAGCATTATTTTATAAAATGCTAGTAGGTGGTAGAGGAGCTTTTCTCGTCTGAGAAGGTACCACCCCACTCACTCTTTAAAAGACCCATGAAGTCTTAACGGACGTTTCGGGTTTTGGGTGTGTGAATCAGTTTTCCTTCTTTCCTCTTTTTCTTTTATTTTTTTCCTTTTTACATCTCAAACTATGTAAGACACCCACGGTACGTAAGTATTTAGGCTTTTAGCCTTCGTGGTAAAATTATGCTTTTGAATACAAACCTTTTCCGAAATACATCGTATTTGGTATTAAATTATTTATAATAAAAACTGCTGGACATTCGAACGAAATAATTTAAATTTTATGTAAAATTTTAAATTACTACAAAAAAAAGCGGTTTTTGGCAAATTTAGACGCATTTATTAGGTCGAGCTTATAAATTAGAATTTAATTTTAGTATTAGTATTAACCTAAAATAAATTTTAAATTTTTTGATGGCAATTATTAGCTACATTTAACAAAAAATAAGTAATGAAACTTGAATAAAAAGGAGTTACCGGTTTTAACCCTTTTATGGCACGGAAGCAATTATTATTTTTACCTATTTTAAGTCAAATTTTCTTGCTAAGAGTATTCGTCTCAGTGGTTCAAACCGTATTCAACAATGACAATGTAAATATGAGAATCAAGAAAATGTAGGTTTTCAAACCGTTTCGTCACAGCCCAATAAATTTTGTAGGTTATGACTATGATTTTTATTTTTGGGGTTAATATGTACGTTAGTTTACACCCAATATAAACATTTTTTAATTGTCATGTAAAAAGTTTACAAGAAATGACCGAAAAAACGTTTTTAATGAGTACGATGCATACGCCCGCCCGACAGAGATAAGTATATTGTTTTTAAACCATTGTCCGGGATGTATTCAAACACGGTTAAATACGCGACGTACATGACGTCACCATTTAGCAAGAAAATGTAATGTTTTTAAATGGTTTGAACCGTATTAACAACAAAAAATGGCTTTAGTCTTAAGTTTTGGATTTTAGAGAATTTCAAGGTTGTTTCTTAAAATCAGAAAATAAAACTTAATTTATAAACACTTTAATTTAAATGTATGTTCTTGAATCTAATTGACTAATACTAATACTAAAATGATATTTTGATTTATAAAACTGGCCTTAGTCTTTATGACTACGTACTTCAGTCTTGGTATTAAATTTACCTCTTATTTATTTAATAATTTCAATCCTTTAATACATAGGTTCCTTAAAAAGAACAAAGCTTGCGTCATTAATAATATTATATAGCGAGTAGTAAATATGAAGTGGTTGTTTTGGGAAATTTGGTTGCTCTGCAACTTTTTAAATAAAATAAATTTTTGAAGCTTTATTATTTTATAATAATCAGATAATCATATTTGTGACAAACAATTTTGGCAGATTTTTAATATTCGTTGTAAATCTAAAAATTTTTTTTTACTAAAAAGTGACGTATTAGAGTGGTAACCCTGTATAACACTAAAACGCTTTTAGTCCTATAAACTTCTACTGTTTGACGTTTTAAGCCAAGAGTAATACCTTTTAAATATTTTGAAAAACTTTAATACAGGGTGGACAAAAAATAGATCTATGTGTAAAAGTATTTTTTTTTAAATCCATAAACTACAGAATTAGCTTTTAGTAAAAAGCTAAAAGTAAATATGGTACACTTGGCAACATCGCAAGTATCAGTGACAAATTGTGTATTCCCCAATACCCAAAGTAGTAGATAATATAAGTTTTAATGAAACCGGTTCTGAAATATTAGACAATTTTCATATATAACGACATGTTTTTATAACATATTGAAGCATTGAACAACCATAGAATTTAAGGAGCATTATTACGCAAACTAAGCAACGCATATTAAAAAATTAAAAACCGTTGCAGTATTTTGATCCCTAGATTCCAAAAATACTTTTGGAATTTATTAAAGTTAATTCGATAGTTTATGGCATAACATAAAACAAGAATTATAAAAAATTATAAAATTTTGAAATATTTTACACATAGAGCTATTTTTTTGTGCACCCTGTATAAAAGTTTTTAAAACATTAAAAATGTATTGTTTTTGCTTAAAACGTCAAACAGTAGAAGTTTATGGGACTCCAGGGTGATAACGCTAAAATGTCACTTTTTTAGTAAAAACATAATATTTTCAGATTTTCGAAGAATATCAAAATTAGGCCAAAACTGTTTGTTACAAAAGACTATTTGATTATTATAACATTTTCAAGATTCAAAAATTACTTTTATTTAAAAAAATGCAGGAATACAAAAATAAAAAGAAATAACAACGTCATATTTACAACCCCGTATATAAGTGGTAAGTGTAATACCAAGGCTGCAATAAAAATAATCATAAAGACTAATAATTGCGCCCAAATTTGCCGAAAACCGCACTAAAATATGTTTTGTAGTCTTTGAGAAAATTAAGTTTAAAATTTTAACTAAAATTTAAATTATTCCGTTTAGTATCCAGCAGTTTATTTTAGGATATGCTAACAAGTCACCTTGCATTTGAAAAAAAAAAAAGAGTTATGTCCATAAATAGGATTTTGCAAACTTTAAGTCCGCCCTGAGAAGTCGTAAAAACAAAAGACAATAAAATTAATTTTTCCATTACGTGACTTAAAATAAACTTTTTAGCTTAGTAATGGCACAAAACTATACAGTGTGGTCCATTAAGTGTGCAACAAATCAAACACTTTTTTATTTGCAATTTGTCGGAAAATTTTATTTTTCATAAACCTTGGTGCACGGCCTTTAATTCTATAAGCAGTAGTTAGTTTTATTAAAAGTTTTATGGTATACAGGGTAGGTCGAAAAGGTTAAAAACTGCTTAGAAGTGAAGTACTTTTATTTCTAATAATACATAGAAATGTCAAATAAAAAAGTTATTAGGAATTAAAAGTAATGCCTAAATACCCAGTCATGGCCTCCTATTCAAGAATTTATTTATTTATTTTTTAATTTTAAGTTATCTGAAATAAACTTTCATAAAAAATTTAAAACAACAATTTCACAAGGTAAATAAGGAATTTTTATGCGCGTTTTATTATTTATGGTATATTTACCTTAGTAAAAGCATACTTCTATAATTTTAGGGCCCTAATAAATATCATTGCAACAGGTTAAGCGGTTAGCTAAAAAAATATAAATGCAGTTAAATTTTGCAAATTTGCTTTAATTTAAATAAATTTGTATAAAAGTCAGTTGGTTAAAACTGCTTTAAAAAAATATTAAATGAGAATAGTAAAAATCTGTATTAAACAGGGTTAATTCAAAGTTTTCCAAAAATTTAAACAGGAGGCATGACTTGGTATTTAGGTATACCTTTTGATTCTTAATAACATTTTTATTTGCCATTTTATTGTATTCTTAAAAATAAGGGTACTTTCTTTACCTACTCTGTATATCATTTAACTTTTAATTATGGACCATGCTCCAACTTTTATAAAGTATAGAATTTTCTGACAAATTACAAATAAAAAAATACATTTGTTGAACGCTTAATGGACCACACTGTAGATTGAAATTTAAAAAAAATAATTTTGACAGTAAAGATGCAAAATGTATTCGCAATGCCATATTCTATCGAAATAAGAAAAAATATACCGGTGGTGCCATTTGAAATTTGAAAGTAGCGGTTATTTTCGGTTAAACTGGAAGTACAGAAAACAAATCAATAGATCAACCAATCAACAATTATGTCAAATAACGAACTAACCCAGGACGCCTACCTTGGTTTGCTTAAGAGTGGTTTCCAGATGTTCGGTCTTAACAATATAACATCAAAAGGTCAGAAGCACGGGGTGACAACAGCAAACCACTTTGGAAAAAGCGCAAATTTAAGGAAGCCGTTTTCATTGAGAACAATGATAATATTTTTAGTAATGCAGGTGTCTTGGGTGAGTAACCCCACGCTTGACCGCACCCAACTCCATCACGGTTTAATGTGAATGGTCTTCCCCACTGTATATGTATAAACTCAGTAGTCTTAGAAATTAGATTAGTTTACACCTGAAAACGGACAAAGATAGTACTGCCCGAAACGTTGTATGTTTAAATGAAAAGATAATGAAGTCGAAACACTTCTTTTAATATTAATAAAGCTATGTTAAGTTTTCGTTGGCGATACTACCGATTTACTTGAGCGTCATGGAGACCTATTGAGTTGCAAAGCTTACTGTATAAGAAAAAAAGTTGTATATTGTATTTCTTTTTATCAGTGACGTCTATAGATTTTTAAATACCGTTATTATCTCGGTTGGAAAAATCGTTTTCATAGTATCGGATTACATAATACCAAATAAAGAAAATAACAAAAGTTTTTACAGAATATTAAAACAAATTTATTAGGCAAATGTCATAATTTACCTTTATTAAGATTTATATTAAAATAATATTTTTGTGGAGTTGTTGATTTCTATTTTTTTTCCTATACAGTGCATTTCTTTAATGTCCTTCCACCTTTTATTTTTTAAACGAATCAATTTAAATAGGTTAAAATTTGGGACATGAAATTGATGCATAAATACTATATTTTGGAGTAAAATTGACAGATGAAAATTTCAAGATGGCGGCTGGACGCCATCTTGGAAAAACTATTATTTTAAAGGCCCAAGTATCAGGGTAATTTTAAAAGTATTGGCATTTTGTATTGGGTAAAGTATTTAATTTTATATTCTAGGGTTATAAAGTACTCGTCTAGAGTTTTAAAATGGTGTATTACAAGACCTCCCTTTTTATTTAATTTTTTTCCCAAGATGGTGTTTATGCTGCCACCTTGAAATTATCATCCGTCAATTTCACTCTAAAATATAGTATTAAGGCATAAATTTTATATCCCAAAGTTTCATTTTTTAAAATTATTTCTGTTGAAAAAATAAAGGGGTGGACTTTAAAGAAATGCACTGTATGGTGTCTTTCTTTGGTCTAAATCTGAATTTATAGATTGACCTTTCCGTTTCCGTTGGCCGTTTGACGTTTCGATTTCTAATATGGCATATGGAAACGGTGACACAGAAACTATAAATTGACAAATGCAAAGTTTTTGTTTCATCTTTTAACTAAAAACCTTAAATTGCAAACGGAAACAAAAAACAGTTTATAAATGCAGCCTAAAACTTCTGAATATTCGTTTTAGTTTATAGCTGAGCTTGTTAATGATTCATAAAAATACAGTGTGTCCGCCTAAGCTCTTTACATATGGGAAACTTTTTTATTATTAATTTTACGAAAAAAGTTATTTTTATAAAAAGTTCTGTATGGTCTAAAACCTAAAATGCAATTATTAGATATTTATTTTTTCAGTAGAATAGAGGGTATCTCAAAATCATGAATTTTGTTCAAGAGGAAAGTACTCTTATTTTTGAAAACATCAAAAATTATTATTAAGAAAGAATGTTTAGAAATAAAAGGATTTCTAAAATATGCAAACTCATTAATTATTATTTTTTTTTTTTTAAATTTTTAAGATAAATTAATAAAAATTTAAATTTGTAAATACTTATTTCAAAATGTAATATCTAAA
Source organism: Listronotus bonariensis (assembly GCA_014170235.1). NCBI lineage: Eukaryota > Metazoa > Arthropoda > Insecta > Coleoptera > Curculionidae > Listronotus > Listronotus bonariensis. The sequence continues at coordinate 39,578 of JACEGR010005215.1, forward strand.
GAAAGCGGAAGAACAGTCAAAACAGTAAAGAGTCATAGAAACGCTCGTTATCGCATAAAAAAATTAAAGAAATCATGTTTTCTTGTAAATGAAGGAGCTTGCATATTTAAGAGTTATTTTTATTTCTAAACATTAATCCCTTATAATATTTTTCGATATTTTCAAAAATAAAGGTCCTCTAATGTTTAGTTTTCAAGATACAGGGTGTTAAACTTTTCAAGAAACCTCAATAATTTTAAAACACTTTTTTTAGTAAAATTTGTTAGACTAAAAATATACTTTATTCTATTAAGTATTCTTTGTTGTTATTACATAATTGCCTATAAGAAGTTATAACACAATATATTTTTAAAAGAAAATAATGCCTTAAAGTTATTTGTATGGTACAGGACTATGCGATTTAACGGATTTATTTATTTTCTAGAAAACTAAGCAAGCCACCTAAAAATATGAACACAAAAAAGTTTTATTTTTAGATGTTTTATCCAAACGAGATATAAAAGTTGCATAAAAGTCAGTGGCGTACATTTTTTTGTCAATATTAGTTAAGTTAAGTTGCGTCCCACGCCGCCACTGGTCTCACAAGTTGAAATTAGTTTAGGACTAAATAAACCTTTTGTTTTAGCAAATACCATAGCCAAATTTTATTAAAATCGGATAAGACATATTTAAGATATTGTTGAAAACCCGATTTTTTTTAAGTTTAACATCCTGTATCTTAAAAGCAAAGCATTTTGGGACCTATGTTTATATGAACTTTTTTTATGAAATTGGCTTAGAAATATGCCCTTGGATTTTCTTAACGCAATTAGGTAACACCCTGTATATTTGGTAATTTTCTTTTGCTTTACACGTTTTCCTTGATTTTTGGCAATTTTTAATTTTGGCACTTAGATTCTATATGAACTTTCACTTTACAAATATGAATATGAATAAATAAGAACTTACCTACCATTTAATTCGCTGCTTTCTTAAAACTAGCAGTGGATTCAGAGATCTTACTGTATCAGTGGGATTCAAATCTTCTTCCGGGTCTTCTTCGTCATCCGAAAACTCATCAAATTCAACTTCCACATAGTGATCAAGTTTAACATCATATCTAAACATTATTTTCAACAACGACTATCTGTGTTTAAAAAATAGTTTAGAGCCAAATCATTTAAATTAGCTAAAAAGTGTTAAAAAATAGAACTAAAAAGTGTGTTTATTCAAATAGACATGTCCTAATTCATTTTTTTATCATATCTATCGATTACCATTTCTAAATTATTTTAAATGATACAAGGTGTTCTGAAAAATCATTATGAAATCACAAAATTGGATCTATACAGACATCCACACTGCAATTATAAAAATTACTTTTGTGTTAATTTAGATCAGAAAGGCAGCAATTTTTTATGGTACCTATGTGGGCAAACTTTTGGATTCATATAGAACACGTGAAAATAATGTCACAAGTTACTATAAAATCTTTTTTAAACCCCTTTTTACAGAGATATGTACCCCTAAAGGACGCCGCTGAAATTTAGTTTTTCTTGAATAACTTTTATAGCACTTGGTATAATTAAACATTTTTTAAATGTAATAAATATTGAACAGGACCCCTAAAAATGGCCTCCTTCTCAAACATTTCCATTTTGAACTTCGCCAGGGGAGGACTAACCCTAGCACAATAGTGTTGATTATTTTTATACCCTGTATAACAAAGAAATTTAAATAGTATTTTTAGATAGCCTAAACCTAACTGAATTTTACTTGACTCATGGGATAGGGGGATCTCGATCAACCTTCTATTCCTGTCAAAGTTCAAACCAAAGTAAACAAATCAAAAATAATTCTTGAGTTTTCCACTTACAAATAAATAATAATAACGGAAATTAAAGGACATTTTGTTTCTAGGCCCATTCGTTGTTATTTAACATATTTAATTTTTTTAATAGAATTCCTAAGTCGAATTTTTTTGCTCTTTTCTAATATTTGTAACTGAATATGTCCCTTTTAAACAAACACTTAATATAATATGTTTTATTTACCTGTATACATAAGTTATTGTTTGGTATGTATACAGAGTCATCAAACTTAAGTCGGCACTATTACTAATTTCTTTATTATTGGAGAGACGAAGTCGGTTAAATTAGTAAAGTTGTAGTATTTTTACCGCTGATTAACGTGCTGCCAAAGAAAGACAATTAAGAATTGGATTTTTGACCTATTGCTAGTTTTTAAGTGGAACACGATGTATATTAAATCACCATTAAAAAGATGTATCAAAGAGCTTTAAAAAGGCCCCATATATTATATCTAATTTTTAATAGTTTGGCAAATATGGCCATCCTCAGGAATTTTATAATTAGCTGGCATTTTTAAATAAAACACTCTGTTTATTGCACCACCATTAAATAGATATTTTAAAGAGCTTTTAAAAATACCACATTTGATATGTCTACCTCCTATAGTTTAAAAAATTTGGCCATCCAAAAAAAAAATGTTAAATTTCCATAATATCTACAGCTTTACAAACACACAAGTTTAGTGTCGAAGATAAAATAGACACTAAATCTAGTATTTCTTTAGATTTGGATGGCCATATTTTCAAAACTATAAGAGATAGACATATCAAATGTGGCATTTTCTTAAAGCTTTTTAAAATATTTATTTAACAGAAATGCCATATCCAAAGTGATTTTTTAAAAAATGCCAGTTTACCATCAAAATCCCGTGGATGACCATATTTCCGAAACTATTAAAAATTTATATATATCACATGCTGACTTTCTTTAAAGCTCTTTAATAAATCTTTTATATGATGATATAATATACAGGGTGTTCCATTTAAAAAGTACATTTTTGTAATAAATCGAAAACCCGATTTTCAATTGTGTTTCAGTTGGCAGCGCGTTAATCAGCGAAAAAGTAATACAACTTGCGCGCTTGTGGCGGCTTCGGTTGTATCGACGAGCGTCGATCTCCGGAGTTAAGCAGTGGAATGCGCGCCCATAATTTGGATGGGTGTCCGGCGACAGCGGTGTTTTGGGCAACGGCACACGGTGTTTCTGCTCGGGGATGCGGACCGAGCAACAACCATCAAAGTTATGGAATGAATGGTGTGTGAATGAGAAGGAGTAGGGGTCAAGGTACAATAAGCCTTCAGGCTGCAGTGCACCACCTAGGGGGCGGTCGTCGGACCTGGGTGGGATGATCCCGAAAGTGTGCAAAAAAATACAACTTTACTAATTTAACCTACTTTGTATCTCCAGAAATAAGAAAGTTAGCAATAGAGCAATCTTTTAAGTACTTTATTTTAATTAATACAAAGTAAAAAACTTTCTTGGCAAAAAACAACGCCACTGCCTATGTTGGTTGTTTTGATTAATTGTCAGATAATGCCGACTTGTAAAAACATAATTAAATGTAAATATGCTAAAAACATATAAAATGCGCTTTAAGGTAAGGTTTCCAAAAAACGATAGGGCGGCTAAAACCAATTCAAACACAATTAATTTCTGTGGACTGACGTTATTAATGGATTTGTCGTTTAAAACAAATGAAAACCGCGTTTAACACAAAAAATTTTGGCTGTTTATACAGGCCAAGTTTTTTTCAATGTTTAGTATTTTGTGCTACCTCTATAGCTTAATTAATATTAGAAATAAAAAAAAATAACGAATGTTCATGTAGATAATTATTGTCCTAATAGAAAGTTTTGATCGGTTATTCAATATAGAAGTCCGTTTTTAAGCTGGGATGTAAAGTTGCATTTTTAAAATAAAAACTACAGTTGACTATGACATTTTTAAAAACGGCTTTTTATACACTTTTCAGTGATGTATACCAAGATATAAAAATAACGCAGTTTTTAACAAAATAATTTTTAATTTATTCTGTTTTTCTAGTTGGCAGCAAAAGATGTAAACTAGATTTGTTGAAAATTCCTTTTCTTTTTTGACAGCCTTCCCAACAAATATTTTAATTAACATTATGCTTGTGAGACTCATAACGTATAGGCATTGTGTCCGAAAGGAAATAAGTTTTATTTTAAAGAGATATAGAATTTGGTGTATTCCTTTTAACTGTAGAACCGTTTTTCGGAACCGATCAAAACAGTTTTAAAAGGAACACCAAAAAACAATCTGATTTGCCCCTTGACATAACATGTATGAGATTTGACAGATGTGTTGTTCTTTATTTGGTTTTTGTTTTAGTCATCCGTGCTTTTTTAACCACAATAAATTATTACAGATATTTTTCAAATATAACCAAGTATATTTACTATTTGTCCTTTGGCATATGTCATTAGTGTCACACTTCGTGCACCTCCTGCGATGATGGTGCTTGACAGGCAAGGGGAGGTAATAGAACGGTTCTGCAGAACAACTTCATTATAAAAGCAATACTTACGGTGTTGTTCCGGGCGATTCTAAAGCATAAAAGAAATACACCAATTGATATAGGCAATAATAGAGGAATTTTCGATAATTTTTACAAAAGTAACGTTCCTTCTTCTTTACTTAACTTAATTAAAAGCACTCTTTTAATTATTAATAGTAGTAAATTTAGTAGTTGAATTGATTCCAACTTGTAAATCGTTAGTTTTTGTTATTTATGCTAATCAATTTAGTTTGGTAATATGTTTAAAAAAATATATATATAGGGGAAAGTGGGGTGGATTCATACACGGGGCACCTACATACATTGAGTTTATCTGAAGTTAGACACGAAGTAAAATAGTAACGTAAGTGGGTGTGCACAGTTTTTATGTGTGTTTACAGAATAGTGAAGTTTCAGAATTTTCGGTGCGGTAAGATCGAGTGCACAACACGAAACGTGTTTTTGCCTCGCGTAAGAAATTTCATAACGTAACTTTGGACATATTTTATGGCCAGTTACTATTTTTGGATCAATTATTGCTATTTAATCCTAATTATAATAATACAAAGCACTAATTTAATGTGTAAATTAATATTGATAAATACGGTTTTTCTATTTCAAATTTTTTTTATTAATTAGCATGTGATGGGGTAACTACTATTTTTAGTTACACCGACAATTATAGTTGAAAATATTATATAAAGTAGTTTAAGTTTCATTTTTACGAAAGAATAAAAACAAGGTGCTTTATGAACTTTGTGTCTTTGGATGTTAAGGATCAGTTAATTTATCAGACATAGTGATGATATTACCATAGATCTTAGGTCATAATCTGTTAATAACATAGGCATATTAATTTTAGGTTTTGTAAGTTAAGGTATCTTTGTGTTAACTATAGGTTTTTTATTTGATATAATTAATAATGTATAAGCAATATTTTTATTTTTCATTTTGAGATTGTTACTTTTAATAAATATAACTGACTAAAACAAAAAATGTTATTAAGTGTCTTTGGTAGATAACCATACATGTAACGTAACGACCGTTTAATGGCACTCTGTTTACTATTCGTTACTTATGTTCATATCACGAAACTATTGCGATGTTAAAATAGGCATTAACAGATTTGGATAAAACCTGTTTTTTTAATTTTGAATTTTACTATTTTTATGTTAAAAAAATGTATTTGTGTTTTTTTTTATAAAGTATGGTATAAAACAACAATAAACAATAATTATGACGAAATAATAGTGATGTTAAATGTGCCCCTTCGGTTGTATGAATGTACCCCACTAATGGGGTACATTCATACATGTTGCTTTTTTGTAAAAGTCTTATGGAAACTCGCGCATGTAGATTTTCAATAATATTAAGGTTCTACTACAATATAAAATAGTTAAGCTACTAGTGTGCCATAAATTAAAAGAGATATACCTAAAAGACGGCATTCCACAAAGCAAATTATAAAAACTGTATGAAGCCTCCCCACTTTCCCCTATTTTTATCTCTATAAGTTAGTTTCTCTAATTATAAAACATTTATAAAAATGCTTTATTTGAATTTTTAGATTTAAAATTTTTTTGGTACTGCATAAGATAAAAATAAAATTAATTTGCAATAAACCTAGTACAATTATTATTTAGGTCCAAATGAGATAAAAACAAATTTAAAAATAATTTTGTCAAAAACAAGGTTATTTTTTTTATTTAAAGTATATCTTCATATACATCGTTAAAAAGCCCATAAAAAGCCTTATTCTTAAAAATGTCATACCCAACTATGGTTTCCAGGTATAAAAATGCAAGTTTATGTCGTAGCTAAAAACGGAGTACCACATTAAATATCGGATTTTATATTTCTATTAAGAAGATAATTATTTACAAATTTTCCATTTACATTTTTCTTCTATTTAAAATATTAACTAAGCTAAAGAAAAAAAATTGGTAAATTAACGGTTTTTTCTAAATATCTAGTAGGCCATGATTTTTTTTTGACGAAACAAAAAGTAATTTATTGTAAGCTTTAAGAACTACAATTCTTTTCCGATTTAACCATCTTAGTTAAGGGATCCCTGGACCATTTTTCCAAGTCATTTCTAATAAGCTAATTTTTCGTCAGTAGCTTCATTTTGACGAGACGCCCAACTTTTTCCTTACAACAATTTTCGTTGGTGTAAGCATAAGGGTAGCAGGAATTAAGTGTATTGATTTGACAGATATTAAAAATTTATTACCAACAGGAATTTTCTCTGTTAATTTTCAAGATAATTATCTAAATAAACCGAAAAAATATTTGTCCTACAAAATGTAAGGTTCTCTTCTACCACCTACATGTATGGTTAACGATGTCGTGAAAAATAACTACTAAACACCTTTTTTTTTTGTTGATTAAATATTATTTATTTAATTTTACACCCACATTGTTCTACAAACTGTGAGGTAAGTTATCCTGGATTTTCAATATTCATTAAATCAATATATTTAATCTTTGCTACCCCTGTATGCTACCATTAACGAAAATTGTTGTAAAGAAAAAAGTTGGTCATCTCATCAAAATAAAGCTACTCACGAGAAATTAGCTTGTTAGTAATGACTTGGTAAAATGGTCCAGGAATCCCTAACTATCCCTGTAGCTATAGTGGTTTTCGAGATTTATGTTCTAAACATCCAAGAAAACTCACCTTTTTCTAACTTGATAAAAAAATGAGAAAAACAAATAAAAACCAAAAAATTCTTTAAAAAAACCTACCTAAATATATCCACTATATTAAAATCCACATTATTAAAATCACTATTAGCACATAAATCATGCTAACCCAGACATTTTGTTTCAACCAAATGTTACGTTACTTCTCGCAATGATGCTGTTATTCACAAATTATATTTGTCTTTGTGAATAATAACTACTAAATACTACTTGTAAACTAAGTAAGTTTACTTTTAAAATCAGATACACGCAAGTAGATTTATCTGTTTATTGATTTAACTTTTTTACGACGTGATTATTAACAAAATGTAAATTGTTGTTAAAGATAAGATATAAAGGTACTTATGAGCTTCCTGGGTTGAACTTATTATGCAAGTGAGATTCATGTCCTCACTTCGTCTCTTGTAAATACGTGAAGATGCCACTGGACTTTGTTCTTAATGGTAAGTTTATATCTGACATTTATTGCATGATATTTATGTCTGTCAGAAATTCTGGATAATGTAAACAATAAAAAATTTCTATCGGACATAAATTTTTTACCACAACCACTTGACGATGGCTGAATACATGACGTGTGAAAGCCAAAAACAGAAAATAGACTAATATTGAATACATTTTTGACCGTTTACATTGGCCAGAATTTCTGTCTAACATAAATTATCATGCAATAAATGTCAGATGTAAATCTACCGTAAGACATGCATAAAATTATCCATTTAAAGTAAGCATCGTACTTTTTTAACGCCACATACAAAAATTATTATATATTTTTCTTGGTTACGCCATAATTAAGGAACAAATTTACAGACATTTTGAATATTTTTTAAAAAATCCAAACGAAAAAAATAAAGAAAGTTGTTTGGAACATTGGAAAATATCAGAAAACTTTAAACGATTTCTTTAATGGTCTAGTTCACAAATTTTGTGAGTGCAAAAGTTATTGTTAACGATAAAAATTTAAATTTGTACATTAGTATTATTATTTTAAAATTTTGTATCTTAAGAACTGCCAAAAAAGCAAAAAGTCATAGAAAAGGTCGTTATTGCAAAAAAGGTAATAAAAGACATTTTTCTTGTAAATTAACGAGTTTGCATATTTAATAGGTATGTTTATTTTTGACCATTTTTGATATTTTCAAAAATAAGGTTACCATACCTCTGGAACAAAATAATTATTTTTTGAGGTTGACCACTAAAAAAAATAATATCTAATGATTGCATTTAAGGTTTCAAACCATGTAGGACTTTTTATAAATAGAACTTTTTTTTGAAAAATTTTTAATAAAAATTTTTAGTATGCAACTCCCTTTTTAAAAAAATACACTTACAACATTTGTATACTAAACCATAGATTTAAACTTTGCGAAGTTTTAAAGTCAGGTTGACAATAAATTAAATAATATATTTTGTTATTAAATACTACGTTTATAAAATAGTATTTTATATTATTATATTATAAAAATTTGAAAAATAATATTGATTCGAGGAAAAAGCAGTTACTGGTTAAACAATTATAAAAACTTTTACAGCAAAATGTAATGTTCAAAATTAGTGTACCAAATTTTGTAAAACAATCTGGAGTGGTAGGTAAGTTAAGATAAAAAAGGCATCTTTTGTTAAAACTTTACCTCGGAACAAAGCATTTTCGGACAAAATTTTATTTGAAATTTTTTTTATTCTTTCTTATTTTATATAGTGTTAAAAGGAAATTACAAACTTAAACATAACCCTGTATATTTATATAGAAATGTTCACTTGTACAATTTTTATGGCATATTTTTTTATAGTTACTAAACTACAACGTAAATTATCCCAACAAACACTTGTTCACTTTTAGATCAAGGTTAATAATAATTTTAAGTAGGTACTTAAAATTATTGTTTTTGTACAAACTATATTTTTCAAGGCTTATTCTTTTTTTATTTATATAACCATAAAAAGCCATGGCATTTTTTCAAGCCAAAATGTATTTTTCCCCTTCTAATTTATACACTTTGTATGTGTTCGAAATTCGACCACCTTTGGAATATTGTTCTTGTTCTCATATCTGGGGCCAACCACAACCCTTAGCATTTTTGATTCCATTTAGGGAGCAGCGGTCAACCTCCTTAATGGCCCTCCAATTACAGAAAGGCTTCCTTTTCTCTCCCATCGTCGGGCAGTGGGGAATTTATCGCTTTTTATAGGTACTTCCATGACTTCTGCCAATGTCTAGTATAATTCCTCTACTCACGGTTTTAAACAGAGAACCTAGTAGTGCCGTACGTTTGCATCCCATTGGTTTGGCCCGAATCTTTTATCCATAGATTTTCTAGAATGTGGAACTTGTAGCCCGCATAGGTTTTCCTTCACCCCCAAAACCTTAAAGTATTTAAGACCCATGTCAACAAACTTCCTTTTACCTCTCTTAAGTCACCCCTGATACGTTAATATTTAAACTTTTAGCGTTCGTGGATTATCCAAAGAACAAAAAAAAGTTTCTTATTGTTCTACATTATACTTTTCCAAACTATCATTTATTTAAGAAATAAACGAAAGCTTTGCAATTTAGTATATTAGTATACCTTTCGATCTTAAGTACTAATACTTAACGCCATACTGAACACACACAGAAATCAATATAAGCCGTTGTTTTTTATTTTACCCATATTTGAACGAATACCGGACTAATACAACTTTGCACGGATTGCATCTTTGTCGATTCCCATGTAAAGGATTTTTCTGAGAAAAGATCGGAGATTGTTCCAGTGTTATGCTAACGTAAATGAACCGATTTGTTTTTGCCAGGTTTATGCTTTTCGAAATATTTTTATTGAAAATTAAAAAAATAAAAATATATTACATTATGAATAAAAAGCCTTAACCTGGTACTTTGGAATACTTTTTTTAACATTTAAAATATTTTTGAAATAAGGGTAGGTACTTTACCTACTAAAGTTTACATTTTTATAAATTTATATTGTTCACTAGTAAACCTGGTTCAAAACTGACTATTGCCAATATAATTTGAATTTATGCACTAACTTTTTAAACTATTTTAACAGTTTAAAAGTTTTGTTGCATGACATTTTTCTACCTGTAATATTTTTTGCATGCCATGTTTAAAAGAATTTTTACAGTTTAAAATGTATTACTGCAACTTGTTTTAACAATCTACCAGACTTGGATTTGTTTCAGACAAATAAATATGAGTTGTGCGTGTTTTCAAGTAGTTCTTTTAGTTGTAACCTATTTAAATATTTTTGTTTTTAAAGTTTATTATGCCCATTTAAAAAAGTATATAAGTCTTTGCTGACTTCAATAGATTTCGAGAGGAATAATTATTATCATACCTACCTAAAAGCTATTCAACAGATCGATGTTGGTACTTTTGGACATTAGGTTAACAGCACTTGTAGTCGGATTTATTGTACCATTATTTTATACAAAAAGAGATAAAGCTGCCTTATTAAAAAAAGCTTTATATTTATTTAATTCAATACGGTTAAATGTAGATTAATTGCTTATAAGTGTCTTACCGTGATCAATAAAAACACTTTTTTAATATTTTCCACACTCTATATTCCAACTTGGTATTTTAAAAGTTTTCAATATCTATCCTAAAGAAGGTAAAACAAGATTACTTTTAACCATTATTTCGTTTATGCATTCGAAAATCTGTGCTGAGTCCAATATTGTACAGCCAATAACTATAAACTAACTCAATTATGTTTTGTATTGTAAGAAACAAGCACGTAGCAAAATAAAGGACATTTTGGAGCTGTTCGTGTCTCTCGTAAAATCGAGAAGTGTTTTAAAACTAAATATTGACAAAGACATAATATACTAGAAATGTGTAACTGGGTCAATCTTGGTAGCTTGATCTTATAAAGTAAACTTATATTTAATTATGTGATTTAGAAGTCAAGTAAAGACAAACTAATCTAGTGCTAAATTGCTTAAGATTGAATTGAAAGACAAATATAAATATATTTGTGTTATAAACTTAGTTATTTAATAAACAAATTTATTTTTTAAAGTATCTCGAGAAATCAGATTTTTCTAAATTGTCGTATGTTTACCGTCGGTCCTTCACCGGTCATCCGGGTACGGCTAGTGTAAAACGAGACTTAGGGCGTTTTCAAACACACCCGCAAAGTCGACGCGACGCAGGTGCCGGTGACGTTCCGGTACCGTATAACATTACTTTTTACACATACCTGCCTGTCGGTGCCCAATGTATTGTATGTATGTATTTAGCAGTGGTGAAAGAAGATCTACGCTAGTGGACCTCAACAAACTCTACTTTATTGTGCTATTGCAAAAAATAAAGGTAACACTGGGTACATAGGAAATCCCATGTAATTTTTAATGGGGTCAATTATTGGCTCCCTTAATTATTTTAGAGAAAAATTCTATTGAAGTTTATTGAAGAGCATGCAAATCTACGTACATGGCAAAAACTTTAGATTTTTCGGTTAACCCGTTTGCTAGTTAGATGCTATTATATTTTTAAAAATTGTTACATTATTATCGCCTCATATTTATAAACAACAAAAAATACCAGTTAGCGTGACATTACGTTGTCATTTTGACTTTTTGATAATAATAAAGGACTAAATTTTAAAATGACAACATTATGTCACGCTAACTGGTATTTTTATTGTTGTTCATAAATATGAGGCGATAATAATGTAACAATTTTTAAAAATTTATTAGTACCTAACTAGCAAACGGGTTAACCGCAAAATCTAAAGTTTTTACCATGGACGTAGATATGCATGCTCTTCAATAAACTTCAATAGAATTTTCTCTAAAATAATTAGGGGAGCCAATAATTGACCCAATTAAAATTACATTTGATTTCCTATGTCCCGCCTGACGTTGCATCACCCGGTATAGTAGATAGCTACTATACACTTTTTGATAAGCTTAGAGAAGAATATTTACGTAACTACATCGTACTAGATACAAAAAAATAAATAAAAATTATTACTTACTGTGAATATATACAAAACGAAAATCTTTCTTTTCGACAGTTAAAAAACTCCTTCTTTTCATGTCATTCACCGGGACCCTTTCCAGTGACGCGTTTCGCCTACTTCTATACAAATAGCATCGCTGTTCGAAGGTAGAATATAATCTAACCATTGATACCGTACTAAAAAGCATCATTCATTGAATCGGTATCGAGTTTTCCCGGAGGCGGCGAGTTAGATAGGTATAAGAAAATAAATGAAAATAATTCCTTACTGTCGTAATATAAACCGGGTGATTCTAAACAAATGCGAAAAAATTCAGGTGATTCCTTGTTCAAAATGAAGGGCAGTTTGCTTCATAAACATGGGGTGAAAACTCAACCATTAGAGAGATATAGCGAAAAAAATAACAAAAAAATGTCTTTATGTTTTTGCTTAAAAACACAATTAGCATTGTATTTAGACTACCAAGAATTTATCGCTTTTTAATAGGTACTTCCATGGCTTCTGCCAATGTCCAATATAATTCCTCTACTCACGGTTTCAAACAGAGAACCTATAGTCCAATTAAATAGACGCTGAAATCACAATTTGGGGGAGTGAATGAATTTTGACATAAGTTACTTTAAAGTGCCTACAAACAAAAAATCATAAAAACAACCAAAAAGGGTTGAAAAAATAAATAAAGTGTTTTTTGGCAATTACTTTAAAACGGTTGGAGCTAAAAAAAATCTTTACAAAAGTTGTAAAACTAAAAATTATAAATCAAAATGGTCTTTATCATTTTTCCCCAGATGACATTAGGCTTGCTAAAACTTAAGGGATGATAATTTCAATTAAAAAATATTATGACTGTTTAACAAATTCATGAATTTGCATTTATTTTTGACATAATTACCCTTAGAGTGTCTACAATTGAAGTGTAGGAGAGATTTTGTTTCAACCCCCGGAGAGGTGTTAAAGAAAAATAATTAAAATTTTTGGAAATATATTTTAAAATGGGTAAAGTTAAAAAAAAGTTTTCTTACAAAAGATGGAAGAGCTAGAAATTCTACATCAAAATAATCCTTATCATTTTTTCTCCAGATAATATAAGGGTGGCTTAAACTTAAGGGATGATAATTTTAATTAGAAAAATCATTTCTAGTTAGCAAATTTATGTATTTGCAATTTTTTGAAATAATTACCTACAAAGTGTCTATAAACAAAGCATAATAGAGTTTTTGTTTTAACCCTCCGAAAAGGGATTGAAAGAAATAAATAAGGTGTTTTCTTAAAATTACTTTAAAACGGTTGATGTTAGAAAAATCTCAACAAAAGTTTTAGAACTAAAAATTTTACATCGAGATGGTACCCATAATTTTTCCCCAGATGATATTAGGGTTGCTAAAGCTTAAGGGATGATAATTTAAATTTAAAAAATAATAACTATTTAACAACTTCATGTATTTGCATTTCTTTTTGACATAATTAACTTTAGAGTGTCCAAAAACGAAGGAAAGAAAATACTTTGTTTCAACCCCGCTGAAAAGCGGTTGAAAAAGGGAACTTATGTGTTTTATTGGAATTATTTTAAAACGATTGGCGATAGTAAAAAGTTCTTTACGAAAGTTGTAGAGCTAAAAATTCTACATCGAAATGGTTCTTATTATTTTTTTCCTAGATGACACTGGAGTGACTTAAGGGATGATAATTTTAATTTAAAAAATTATAAATATTTAACAAATTCATGTATTTGCATTTTTTGACATAGTTAACTCTAAAGTGTCTATAAATGAAGAATACAAGAGTTTTTGTTTTAACCCCCGAAAAGGGGTTGAAAAAAATAAAGTGTTTTCTTGGAATTACTTTAAAATTGTTGATGATAAAAAAAAAATTCCTAACAAAAGTTTTAGAACTAAAAATTTTACATCGGAATGGTTTCCATCATTTTTCCCCAGATGACATTAGGGTTGCTAAAACATAAGGGATTATAATTTCAATTAAAAAAATTATAACTATTTAATAACTTAATGTATTTATATTTCTTTTGACATAATTTACTTTAGAGTGTCCAAAAACGAAGTAAACAAGATATTTTATTTCCAGCCCTCTGGAAAGGGGCTGAAAAAGGTAATAATGGTGTTTAATTGGAATTATTTTAAAACGGTTGGAAATAAAGTTCTTTACGAAAGTTGTAGAGCTAAGAATTCTACATCGAAATGGTCCTCATCATTTTTTCTTAGATGACATAAGGGTGGATAAAACCCAAGGGATGATAATTTTAATTAAACTGTAGAATTTAATTTATTTTTTTCAACACCTTTCCGGGGGTTAAAAAATCTCTAAAGTTAATTATGCCAAAAGAAATGCAAATACATGAATTTGTTACATAGTTATGATTTCTTTTATACAAAATTTTTATCCCTTAAGTGTTAGCAACCCTAATGTCATCTGCAAAAAAATTATGAGAACCATTCCGATGTAAATTTTTAGTTTTACAACTTTTGTAAAGAATTCTTTTCTCATACTTCAACCGTTTTAAAGTTATATCAAAAAACACTTAACTTATTTTTTTCAACCACTTTCCGGGGGTTAAAACAAAATCAACTTTATTTTTTGTTTATAGACACTTTAGAGTTAACTATGTCAAAAAAAAAAAAAAAAAAAAAAAATGCAAATACATAAATTTGTTAAAAAGCTATAATTGTTTTAATTAAAATTATCATTCCTTAAGTTTTATCTACCCTTATGAATTCTAAGGAAAAAATGATGAGGACCATTTGGATGTGGAATCTTTAGCTCTACAACTTTCGTAAAGAACTTTATCTCCAACCGTTTCAAACGTTTTTGGACACTCTAAAGTTAATTATGTTAAAAAGAAATGCAAATACATGAGGATGTTAAATAGTTAAGATTTTTTTAATTGAAATTATCATCCCTTAAGTTTTAGCAACCCTAATGTCATCTGGGGAAAAATGATGGAAACCATTTCGATGTAAAAGTTTTAGTTCCAAAACTTTTGTTAGGATTTTTTTCTTTAACATCAACCGTTTTAAAGTAATTCTAAGAAAACACCTTATTTTTTCAACCCCTTTTCGGGGGTTAAAACAAAAACTCTTTTATACTTCGTTTATAGACACTTTATAGGTAATTATGACAAAAAAATGCAAATACATGAATTTGTTAAATATGTAGTTATAATTTTTTAAATTAAAATTATCATCCCTTAAGTTTTATCCACCCTTATGTCA
The DNA here is from genome assembly GCA_014170235.1 of Listronotus bonariensis. Classification (NCBI taxonomy): domain Eukaryota; kingdom Metazoa; phylum Arthropoda; class Insecta; order Coleoptera; family Curculionidae; genus Listronotus; species Listronotus bonariensis. The sequence goes on from JACEGR010005215.1 coordinate 54,846, forward strand.
TCTAAGGAAAAAATGATGAGGAATGTTTTGATGTAGAATTTTTAGCTCTAAAACTTTCGTAAAGAACTTTTGTTTTCTATCTTTAACCTTTTTAAAATAATTCCAATAAAACACAATTATTTTTTCAGCCCCTTTCCAGAGAGGTTGAAACAAAATATTTTCTTCACTTCGTTTTCGGACACTCTAAAGTTAATTATGTCAAAAAGAAATTCAGGAAGTTGTTAAATAGTTAATAATTTATTAATTAAAATTATCATCCCTTAAGTTTAAGCCACCCTAATGTCATCTGAAGAAAAAATGATAAGGACTATTTTGATGTAGAATTTTTAAAAACATTTTTTTCTTACTTTTACCATATTAAAATAATTCCAAAAAACACATTAATTTTTTTAACCCCTTTCCGGGGGTTGAAACAAAATATCTTCTACACTTCGTTTGTAGACTCTCTAAGAATAATTATGTCAAAAATAAATGCAAATTCATGAATTTGTTAAACAGTTATAATTTTTTTAATTAAAATTATCATCCCTTAAGTTTTAGTAACCCTAATGTCATCAGGGGAAAAATGATAGAGACCATTTTGATTTATTATTTTTAGTGTTACAACTTTTGTTAAGATTTTTTTGTAGCTCCAACCGTTTTAAAGTAATTGCAAGAAAATACTTTTTTTTCAACCCTTTTCCAGGGAGTTGAATTTTTTTTTAAATATTTTTGTTTGTAGACCTTTAAAGTAACTTATGTCAAAATTTATTCACTCCCAATTGTGATTTCAGGGTCTATTTAATTGGACTACTAGTAGTGCCGCACGTTTGCATCCTATTGGTTTGGTCCGAACTTTCTATTTTGTTAGTTCTTTTATTCTTAGAGTTTTTAGAATGTGAAACCTGCAGCCCACATAGGGCTATAAAGAAATACTCTAAATGCCCTAATAGGTGACAGCAGAAAAATAGATTTTTGTAAAATAAATTTGGTCATGCCGGCACGTTATAATTTACATTTTACTTTTTTAAATGAGTAAGCTTATAAAGAAAAGACAATAATGAAAAAATATTTTAAATAAACCATACCAAATTTATATCCTTTGATGTCATTGCATAAGTGTGTGTTAAGAACGATAAGGATAGTCTATTTCCACCACTTCCAATAATTCTAAAAAGCGCAAAACTATTTAAAAAGTGTATTTTTGTAATAGAAGTAGTAGAACTTCATTATTCTAGCGCTTTTCGTTTTTCCGATTAAAAATAAAAACTATTTTTTCGCCATTTTTGTACCACGATATCTCCTTAATGGTTGACTTTTGACCCTATGTTTATAAAGCAAACTACCCTTTATTTTAAACAAGAAATCACCTCCTAAAATGTTTCGCATTTGTTTGGAAACACCCTGTATAAGATACTCTTGCTTTTCATATTATTCACCGTGGACCTGGTATAGCCAGTTTGACAAGTCCTTTGAGGTAGGCGAAACGCGAAAACGTCACTGGAGAGGGTACCGATAAATGACATGAAAAGCAGAAGTTTTTCTTTAACTGTCGAAAAGGAAGATTTCTCTTTTAAACATGGTATTACATGGAAATGGCCCATTTTACAATTTACGAAGATACCTTTAGGATTAAAAAATTTGCGAGTTTTGCATAAAAAAGATTGTTGCCAAAAAACGGTTAGTCGCAATTGTCGCAATATTATACCTCTTAATATAAATACTAAGGGCTTATATTTTTAAAATATTTTTTGTAACGTTAAACAATATTTTCAACATATCCGTATTTAAAAAAATCGATTTTTTTTGGCCCAGTCTAGTAAAGCAGCGACTGTGATGGCCAGTTTGGTAGGTCAACCCGCACCATTGTTAAATATACTATAACATTTTTTTGCCGGCGTTGTACATTTAATTTACTGGCATTGCCAACACTCTTTAATGGCAAGGCATTGGCAAATGGTATCAAAAAGACGCGAAAGTGGGCAATTGGCCGTTATTAGGCCACGTGTTGCAGATAATGTGATGGCATAACATTATTAAGTTATTGGCAAAAAAATGCGTTTAAGATGATGGCATCCATCATTAATAAGTTATTGGCAGAAAGATAACAAAAAGACACGAAAGTGGGCAAATGCAGATACTCCCAAGCAGCAAGCTGACGTCTTATTGACGAAAATTGTCGCATATACTTTCTTTTAAAAGCTAAAATGATCCGATATTTTATTTGAAAATTAAAATAGGAAAAAACTCCTTACTGCATGCAATTTCCTTGCAATGCAAAGTACCATCTCTCGGAACACTGTCCAACTTGGAGATGCAGATTTTAACACTAGCCGAAGATATTTCTTTCAAAGCTAAGTGAGATCACCCACCGCAGACCGAGTTATTTTTGTCTAATGGGTACGGTTTAGACGATAAAAAGCGAAGATATTGCAGAAACGTAGTAGTTTATAGTCCATCTATCGGTATGTCAAAAAACTATTAAATATATATAATATTTTTTATTAACACGTCTTTCTAACCAGAACTAACCAGAACTAACAGTCTACTTGAATATCTTGCCTTCTCGACTAGCCATCACCAATTAATCACACAACACACACTTATTAGGTAATGAATACATTTAATAATGTCTATTAAAAAACTCTTTTCTTCAAAAAATAAATTAAAAACCTAGAAAACCACGTAGAAAACAAATGCACAAATCGGTCACGTTCGGTCGAAATTACCGTAGCTAATTTTACCATCATTTTATTTTTATTCACTCCAAAATACATAATAAACATTTTGTTTGACCTAATTTTTATTTGCATGATTTTTAACAATAAAATGTTATGAAAAGGCCATTTCCTTTAAATTATGTAAAAAACATAAAATAATGTTGTTTAGCTGCCATTATAAATAAAACAGCTCAAAAAATTGCTTTAATGTTAGTTAAATACCAATGTTAATAATATGGTTTAAAAAGTATGAATATGCGTTGAAGGTTTGCCTTCAAAAATCCAATATTTATTTGCCTGCAACAAAAACGCGTGCTTTATTTAATCAGGATTGGTAAGCCGCCATTTTTGTAAGCTTGCCGGTAATTCGCCTGCTTGTAAAATTTATTGGCAATTAAGTGTTTATTTAGGGTTGACTTTTTAATGCGTATAAGATGTTGGCATAATATTGCCACCAATTGCCAATGCTTTACCATCAATGCCAATATGAAAAATGTACATTGCCGGCAAATAGTGTTTGATGGGTACAGTCTATAAAATTACTTAAACCCGTTATTTGTTTTACTATTTAACATATTATCACTAAAAATGGATTAATTACTTACAATAAGACGCCTACATAAAACATTCGTTTTTATTTATAGTGCCTAATGGCCATCACTAGCCGCTACTGGTCTAGTAGACACTCTGTATATCTAAACTAATAATACGTTGATAACGCTTCATCGGCAATTTCAGGCAATAGAAAGTCCCGATATTTCACGCCTAAAGCTACACTCGCTGTATTATCCTTCAGAATTGCATTGTTCATGCCAAGAGAAAAGCAGTCTGTGGCAAAGTCTGAACCTTTAAAATAACTTAATTATCCTTTGAAATGTACGTTCGTGTTAGTGTAAATTCGCTCTTTTGGTGGCCTTTGACTTGCTTATTACATTTTTTTACAAACGGTTTCTATTTTATATTGCTAGTTCTTTCATGGGTTCTTTTACGAACGTGAGTCTACTTTTAATTTGTTTTATGGCTTTATCTGCAATATCCGCAGGATATATTTAGCAATTTTTCAGCACTGCAATATGTTTGATCTTAAATTTACATTTTTGTTTGACTCGTAGTGGCTTTGGTAGGTAGGTAGCAAAGGTTAATAAATTGAACCTAAACTTTGGTCATTTTAAAAAGCTTTAGATATCTTACTTGAGTACCTATAAGAAGATATTTCCTTAGTCGCCAGACAGTTTTGACAGTTCCAACCCATTGGCAGATAAACATTTTGGGGTGACCTTATAGTGTGGGAAAGTCCAATATTTCTGTTATTTAGGAAGATATGACAAAAAGTCTTAAATTTAATTAATAGGATTTTTAAATAGCCATGTCCCAAAAATATTCCCAAGCAACACAAGAATTTGCCTTTTCGTTTAATAAACGTTTATTAAACGATATTGTCGTGTATTTTTGGTTTTGGTATATTTATTACACCTCTATTAAACATTTTTAAACACGTGCATATTTTAATCGTATATTCAACGTATGTCATATCATCTTTTAATATCATAAAATTTTTAAAAAATATTTTACTTTATATTATGGTCTCATTTATGTGCGTGTTTTAAAAATGCACAAAAAATATGTCTATAGTTTGGAACTATTAATGATAATCTCATGAAACACTATTATTTTCGAGTATTTTAAAACGTTTTTTTTTCTTACTATTTACTAAAATTTCAACGTGTGAAACTAAAGCATAATCTACGTCTATTATAGATTATTTTTTATTAGAAAACTAACTATTATTGCTTTAAAATCATTATTATCATTCTCCTATGACAATATCATTGGTTTAGTAATAATATTTTTATAATTTTAATTTGATGTTAATATTTGCAAATATTTGACTTTGTGCTGTATATAAATAATATTGTCTAAAATTCCCTAAAAGTAAACGTACCAATAATCTACAAAATTTACTCATCCGTTCGGCATTATTCCAATAACAGCCAATAACAGCCTTACAATAACGACACGTGATGCGCGGCAGTCGCTTTCCTCCTCGGCTTTGTAACTAACCTTCGACACTTCGAAGTGACTTATGAGATTCAATGGCCGCCGATAGCCGCTTGTTGTAAAATATTGTGCTGTGCATTGTATTTCCGATTGCTAATAAAGTAAGTACCTACTTTTTACCTTTATTTTAATTGCGCTCATATCAATTCATTAGTTATACATATTACATATAATATTAGATAAGAATTGTTGATGTTTTATTTGATGAAGTCGGGAAAAATGGCCGCTGAACCTGTTGCGGAAATTTTCGTTTTGATCTCTCAACCCCTATTATACCTTATTTATAAGGAATGATTATGGCTCAAACACTTGGATTAGGTGAATGTCACACCTTACACCTCTGTTTTGTTTTAATTTTTAGTACACTAAAATAAAAATTATTGAAATATATCTTGGTTATTTAATGGTCTATTATACGTTTTTAATACACCTTTTATAAACGTCTAATATATACGCTTTAATTTACGTGTATTGTGTACTATTTTAGTATTATTTTTAATTTTCTTAGAAATGTTTGGGTTGAAAGAAGTCGTCCATATTCTCAAAGAGACCTGATATAACATATCAAAAGAAAACAACAAAAGTCTCGGTCTTAACACTTTTTTACTAATTAACCGTTAAATGGTGACATGTGTTTCGCTCCTAAGAGCATTATCAGACCTAAAAAATAATACAAACAAAACCAATCAATTACAATAAAGACCTTAAAATGCGGGAACGGGACGGGAGCGGGACGAATTTGGACACAAAATATTCCTCATGGATATAGGAGTATTGTTTTATGATGCGGGACCTATTTCCACAGCGGGATATATGTATGTATTCACAACGCGTTGGTGTAAATATATTCATATCCCGCTGTAGAAATAGGTTCTGCATCCGTTTCGCCCCCGTCCCGTTCCCGCATCCCGCGTTGGTTTGGGCGTATCTTTAATCTACCCTAACAATTAATTTATTATGCAAAAAACACTAAGATCACCTGTACTTTTTAGTGACTTTGGGTTTTCTTTTTTCACAGAAGCGGTCAAAATTTCATTTCAAGGTAAGGACCAGGTGCAGGGAGCTGCATTTGTCGGAGAACTCACAGACGAAGCTATCGGACAGGCATGCCAAGACTGGCTTAAACTGTCCAAACAGCGATACCGTAATGCCAAAACGTGAAAGACTCTATTATTATGTTTGATTCTAGAATTATTTTAAGTTTCAACTGTTTTTTTATGTTCTATACAGTTTTTGTTGTGTTTTTTATTACTTTTATTTATTAGAGTGCAGTGTTAAGTGTTACCAGTTGCGTCCTTTTGATTTGAGAATTTGTTATTTTATTTATTTTATTTTTTTTTAGATTTAGTAAGCCTAAACGAATGTATTACCTAATACATATACGTATATTATACATACAAAATAAACGTTTTTCGTATACGTCAATATTTGATTTATTTCATATGGCTTTTTTAACGTAAAATTTATTCTAAATATAAACGTATAAAATTTAAGACTTTTTAACGTGTTTAGTAAACGTTACAGTTTTGTATATTATATACCAATTTATAGGGTTTATTAGAAACCGCTTTTTAATTGCTCATTTTATATTATAAATAAACGTATACTTTCAACGTCTAAAATTTGGATAGTACTGCAGTATTAATACACCTATATTAGGCGGACATTTTAACCTATATTAAAGGTTAGAAATAAACTAAAAATATACTAGTGGTATATACGTAATTAAACGTTTATTAAAGGATTCTGTGTTGCTTGCGTTTGATTTGTACAGAGTGTCCCAAAAAAGTAATTGCTGTGGTGTTAGTTTTTTTTTGTTTTTGAACCACTCTGTATACATTCTAATATTTTTAGAAGATGCCTATTTAGAAACCTTATATCTCTTATATTGAACTTTTATTTACCTACATCTTCTTAAATAACAGAAATATTGAACTTTATCCGACCATAGGGTAATACAAAAATATTTGCCTGTCAAGGGGTTGGAACTGTCAAAATTATCTGCCGACCTAAGAAATATCTTCTAATAAGTACCCAAGTAACATAATAAATTCAGCTTTTACCAAATAACGGAAGTTATGTTTTAATTATTTAACATTTGGTAAAGTAAATTTTGATTTTGGAATTTGTGAAAAAAATATTTTTTTTTGGTTAGACACCCCGAAATAAGAAATAAAAAAAGACAAATTCGTTATTTGTATTTTTATCGCGAATTTAATTAAATGTTATTACCAAATATCAAATTTTATAAAATTATTTATATTTTTCAAAATACTATAGCTAGTTAAATTTTCTTTACTCTTTAATTTTTATTATGCCAGACATTAAGATGCCTCTATTTACAAGATAAAGCGGAGATATTTTTTGTGAAATTTAATATTTGTTCATAAAATTTAATTAAATTCACGAAGAAAATACTCAAAAAAAAAAAAATGCTTTTAACATTTTCATTTGTTTGTGTGTGTTAACTTTTTAATAAAATATTATTTTCTATTTTAAAATTTGTGAATTAAAGTTAATCTTTTGGTTAACCCCAAAGAAAATCAAAACTTTTAAAGGCAAATTGTTCATTTGTATTTTTCGTAAGTTTGATTAAATTTTATCGTCAAATATCAATTTCTTATAAAATTATCTATATTAAAAACTATAGCCAGTGGAAATTTATTTTCACTCTACAATTGTTTCATGCGAGACATTCACATTCACAGGATAAAGGGAAGATATTTTTGTGAACTTTGATATTTGTCGATAAAATTTAAATGAAATTACAACAAAAGATACAAATAGGAAATTTGCTTGGAGGCTAAACAATTTTTTTACGCAAATTTTGAAATATATTTTTTTTTTTACCAAAGTGTTCGTCTAAAGAACATTAATATTATACAGTATGCCCACGGTTGCACTTTACAATAGGACAAATGTACCAAAAATTTAAATGTTTAGGAAAGTCGTGTATGGCAGCTGCTTTTGCTCTTAAAAACAAAATTCACGAGGAGAAATTTGTTTTGCTATGTACAGGCTCCAAAAAGTAAAAATATGAAAATGGACCTAGAGAAAACTGCCTTAATTTCCAATAATTCAGCATAATGTCAAATAAAAAGGGTTTTTAGTATGGAATAAGGATCCTATATCTGAAATTTCACATACAATTAACAATTTTTTTGTCGAAATCATATTTTTATTTATTCTTGTTTTACACATTTTTTACCTAATTTAGCTGGTTTTAATAAACGATGTATTGATTGTGGAAGTTTTTCAAATGTATTTAAACACAATAATGTAAAATATCACATGTAAATAATTAAAAATATGATACTAACTAAAATTATTATTTCATGTCAAATTTCAGATATGAGATTCTTATTCAATTTCAAAACCTTTTTTATTTGACGTTTTTCTAAATTATTTAAAATAAAGGCGGATTTTTTTTGGTCCATTTTTACATTTTTGTACTTTTGGAGCCGCTGTAAAAAACAAAACACATTTCTCAACGTGAATCTAGTTTTTTAAGAAGCAAAAGCAGTTGCCATACACGACTTTAAAAAAAATTTTTGATCCAATTGTCCTATTGTAACGTCCATCCGTGGACATACTGTATATGAAGATGGTGTTGGTCCCATGTCTTGGTTTTTAGATACAACAATTTAAAAATTGCGCCACTGCTTTTTTTTCACTCTTTGACTTGGTGTCTTGTTTCAATGGCTACTAGATTTTCCTTTATTATGATATTGGGTTTCCTTGTCGTTTCTCGGACACGTCCAGTATTTGTTTTTTTATATTTGTAATGTAGATTTTTTGTATAGCCAATAGAATCTTTTTAACACGACCCTACATTGAAAATAAATGACAAACGCTAAATAATTTTAAAACTATTTACGAGTAGATACCCAGAATTTAAAAAAATTATGAAAACGACGACTATGAAAAAGTTATTGATTCCATTTTTGCTAAAAAGAAAAAAGATACACATACATTTTTTTAGCGGTTAGAAAATATTGGTATGTGGTGTGCTGTATGCACAAAATGACCATACATCATGTTTTTATCAGTACAGTTCCGCTTTTGAGTGTAGTTTTCCGGTGTCCCCAAAGAGCCTATTGGGACACAAAAAGTCCCGTTTTATAACAATTTTTCAAATAGTTGTGGGTTTATTCCCGCTGAAAATACCGAAACTCGTTAATCTCGTCTCCGGCATCCACGAATTTTTCCGTATTTTTAGATCGGTTCCGCTCGGTTCTTTGCACGGTCTAGAACAGCAAGTCGATCTTATCGATTTGCAAATACACTACTCAAAACAATTATCACTACATGCTCGATTAACTTTAAATCGCTTCGTATGGTGTTGAAAGGAGTAGTCAATTTTGTGATTATAAAATATCAAAAATGGGTAAGGGTATAAATTATTAACAAATGAGATTTCTCCCTTTTAACAGCACATTATACAGGGCGATCAAAAATTATTCATTTTTTATCACCCCGTAGGATTTATTGCTTACAGTAAAACAACGGTTAATATAAAGTTACAGCTTCACGTTTTCTTAACATTTTATTTTTTAATTGTCTTAATAACTTAATTATTAAAGAGATTTGGCCATTTAAATCAAAGCATTTTTGTACTAAAGCTTATGAAAGTAATCGAGCATATGCGATAATCCTTTTAAAACAAAATAAAAACACATTTAACACATTATAATAACCAACCATATACAGTGTGGGACAGTTACATGTGTTAAATGTGTTTTTTATTTTGTTTAAAAAGGGATTATCGCATATGCTCGATTTCTTTCATAAGCTTTAATACAAAAATGCTTTGATTTAAATGGCCAACTCTCTTTTAATAATTAAGTTATTAAGACAATTAAAAGAATAAAATTTTAAGAAAACGTAAAGCTGTAACTTTGTATTAACCGTTGTTTTACTGTAAGCAATAAATCCTACGAAGTGATAAAAAAAATGAAAAAGTGAATAATTTTTTATCGCCCTGTATAATGTGCTGTTAAAAGGAGAAATCTCATTTGTTAATAATTTATACCCTTACCCATTTCTGATATTTTATAATCACAGATTTGACTACTCCCTTTCAACACCACATCATACGGGGCGATTTAAAGTTAATCGAGCATATGCGATAATTGTTTTGAGTAGTGTAGCTTGCGGTTATAATAGTGGTCAAGTGTTGGAATCTCTAAGGGTGTGATTATGTTGGAGCGGTTTTAAGCGAGGTTAGCAGCGAGGCTTGACCAAAGCCATTTTTTCTTGGTAATACGGTGCAAAAACATTTTAGAAACATTTAAACACCTACCTCCATCCAACTCTCATATTTATGTTGTCATTTCGAAGGCGGTTTGAACCACTCTGACGAATAAAGTTAACAACAAAAATTACTTAAATTCTCGAGTCGTGAGAATGTTCACATCAATAGAACTTTGGGTGAGGTTCTCTTAATATACGATTTGACTGTATTCTTGGTTGTGTAAATAATCACATCGTTCAAAAGCAAGAGAAATTGCTTCTTTTGGTTTCAAGCCATAGAAGCACATTAACACAATAAACTTTTTTATTATTATTTTTTCGGATTATTTGGAGGGTTGGAATCGTGGGTATGGACACATGCCAATTTTATGAGCATCCCTCCACTTTATAAACTGCTAATTTTTTGAACTTTTATTATTTTTTATTTTTTGCTGTATGGTTAAAATGTAAATAACCTATAAAAAATTGATGCTGTATATATAAAAGCGCCGCTTTTATATATAGTTGTATGAATATTCGTGGTAGACTTGTTAATAGGAACCCTACTAAATAGGTATTAAAAAAGTTATTATTATAAGTCCCCTACCAGAACTAACTAGTACTAACCAGATTTCTACAATTTACTCTAGATTGGTGGGTGTTGGAGCAAAACTGGTCTAAATAAAAAAAATAACTAGTAAACATTTTATAAATGAATAGAAAGCTTACCAGACAATTAAAAAGTTAAAATAAATGTTTTAAAAAATCTCTTTAATCTCTATTTAAAATATCAATTTAAAACCGAATATTTAATACAGGTTGACCAATTTTGATACTAAATTACTTCAGAACCAATAAGGGCAATTTTATTATTTTAAAAGAAACACCCTGTATATTTTTATATTTTAAATATTTTATAGTTTTGCTTTAAACAACTAAGACATAAGCTCTAGTTAATCAAAAAGAAGAAAGAAATTTTAAATTTAAAATTTCTTACATAAATGGTAACAAAAAAATACATATATTATTCACAAAATTACAATTTCAATTAGGCTAGAATAATACTTTTAACATTTTTGTGTATATAAATAAATAAAATGCAAAATAATAAAAAGATATTTTAAAATACAAGTAATAAAAATTTCCTAAAAAATTTAAGAAAAAAACTACTAACGCATGTCAAAGGCATCGAAAAGTGCAAATTTACGCTGAAATAAAACATAAGTTGTTTGAAAAAAGACTACTCAAGTTGTTTTACGATTTGGGACTCTGCGATAAACAACTCTCCTGCATGCACAAACAATGCCATTCTGTTAGAAAATTCGACGAAAGCTATAGATAATTAAAATTAAGCTTGCAATATTGCTAAAAAGCCTCCATCGGCATATATTTGAAGTAGTACAAGATGTCAATTGATAGTCAAGTTTTATTGTTGTTGTAGCCGTTAATATCGTGTTTTTTTATGAATTTATATATCTAATTGAATAAATACAATAAAAAATACAAGAATAATCCAGTCTACAATTTGTGCTAAGTGTTTTGGTGGTTGTCATCATAGATTCCGGTAAAAATCCTGTCATGAAGCAAAAGCTGCAAAGTCGGATTTGTTATGCCTGCAGTTTAAATGTAAATATTCAAGAGCTTACGTGTTGTCACTTTATACAAATTACGCGGAACGTGAGCTGGTAATTACTCTTTGTTTAATTTAGGTTTAAGACTATGCTGCCTAATATTTTGTCTGAAATTTAATGTGTTGTTTTCAAAAGTGCTTTTGCCTTTAGCCGAGACCCAGACCCAAAATCGTATATTTCTGAAAATATGATAAATATTTTCGACACTTTTGATCTAGATACCCAGATTTATCAGCTGATTGACGGAATTGCAACACTGCTGCTCCTTAATTTGAATTCCCTATAGATGAAGCGCCGATTATTATCATATGAGGTGCAATTATGAGTTAAAATTGGTGATGCTGTAATGTCAATTTATTAATAATTATTATTATTTTATTAAATGTTGTCAACTTTAGAAATAATTTTGAAATACAGGCATGTTAATATTCAGATAAAATAAGCAGCATAATTGTACAATATTTGTGACCAATAATTACAACAAATAATATTAAGATGTTTATAAATACTGTCGAAAGCAGTATACTTTTACAAATAATGTTTTTTTGTGTGTATTTATTAATTTTTATTAACTATCTTTACTCAACAAAATATAAAGTGTATCGGACTTAAAAGATATGATACATGGGTTTTGAATTATTTTTACCTCCTAAATACAATCTTGGGTTCAGAATTTGGCAATCAGGTAACGGTTTTTTCTAAACCTTAAAAAACAATTTTGACCTCTTACTTAAAATTGGCAGGGCTAGAAAAACACTATTTAATATGAAAAATAAGTTACGTAACTTGTCACATAAGTACACCTAATAAAATAATTACAAACAAATATAATGCAAACCATGCTTTAAAAAATGTATCCATTTTTATAATTTTAAACATAATTACAATAAATACAAAAAATAAATACTATATTTAACGCTTGGGCTATATAATTCTTAAATTTATCTGAGACACAACATTTTAAAATTAACAGGTTTAAAAAATAAATCAAAGTTCAAAATGCAAAGCCGTATTCGCTAAATAAACTTACAACAGAAAGAAAAAATAGTACAAAGTCGAAAAGAAAAAGACTTTCAAATAATTTATCTTATGTTATTACCTACCTTGTGACACGCGAGAATAAATATGCCTTTATCCGTTACATTTTTCTTAATGTTTTTTTTTTCGTTTAAAGCAAATTTTGTAAGTGAGATTTAATTAAAAATACTTTTAGGCGATGTACCATCGTGCCCAAAAAAAACTGGGATATTAAAATCCAAGTAGGAAAGTGTCTCTTGGTCTATAATAAACTTTATTTCCCATAATTTGATTTTTTTCTGACGTGACTGTGACAAAATTAGATTGAATTGGCAACATTTCCTTTTTATTTATTTTATAATAATTTATTTATTTCTTAATTCCATTTAAGATAACATATAGTTTATTCACAAAAATGTATTTGCAATTAGGTTAAATTAACATTTTAAAAAGCTATTTACGCATGTCAAAGGCAATACAAAAGAGCAAATTTACACTGAAATAAAATGTACAATTTCAAGACTAATTGAGTTGTTTTACGATTTGGGACTTTGCGATAAACAACTCTTGTGCATGCACAAACAATGCCATCCTGCCGGATAATCCAGCGAAAGCGCCGAGTATCAAATAAGATAAAATATGAGTTAAAATCAAGGATGCTGTAATGTCAATTTAATAATAATATTTATTATTTTATTAAATGTTGTCAACTTTAGAAATAATTTTGAAATACAGGCATATTAATATCCAGTTAAGATAAGCAGCATTAATTTGTACAAGATACACCTATAACCAATAATTGCAATAAATATTAAAACAGTAAATGAATAATCTATTTAAGGATCAAGCCATTTCATTCTAAAAATAATAAAGTTTAAAATACAATGCGGTTTAAGCTAAATTATCTTACAGCAAGGAATGGAAAAATTGTGCAAAGTCGAAAAGACTAGGGCTTTAACATAATTTAGTTTATATTTCTGGTTTCACGCGAGAATCAATTTACTTTTGCCAGTTACATCTTTCTTAATTTTCGCTTCTTTAAACAAGTTTTGTTACTAACATTTTATTAGATATATAATATTTTTTTGCTATTTACGGAAGTTAATGTGATAGCGAATATCCTTAAAAATTTTAACAGTCATATAAATAAATAACATTGTAAAAGCAATATTATATAAAATTCCTACTAAATAGGTGAATAAAATTTTATTATTATTCTTAACAAAGTATGCCCTTACAAAGTTGTAGGGTTTTTGTTTTGTTTATTGTATATGATTATCATTAAAATAAACGATGTGGTAATGTTAATTTAAAAATTATTTACTTAATACTCAATGCTCAATACTCAATACTTAATTTATTCATGCCAATATAAAAAATTGTTTACATACGTCAATAAAATAGTATTCTAACTAAAGACTGCAAAACAAGGCTGCCAAAAGCACACTTAACCTACATAACACATTAAAATCACGTTTAAAATATAAACTCAATAAACAGAACATTAAACTAACCTAACACATTAAAACTATTTTAAAAGATATACTTAGTTAAAATCTATGGGACTGGTATTCGTCCAAACTATTAAATGCATTTGTTAATAAAATTTCCTTAATTCTAAGTTTAAAAATATTATCTGGTAAGTCTTTTAAAAGTTCTGGCAATTTATTGTAAAATTTAATTACCCAGTATCCCGAACCACTTTGACACCTTTTCAGTCGCCAATAGGAAGGAACAAGGTTGTGCTTATGTCTAGTATCATGACTGTGGACGTCTGAGTGAACCTGATAACTCTTCATACTTCCTCTTACATACAAAAAATTCTCGAGAATGTACTGTGACAAGACTGTCACTATCCGTAAGGAACTAAAAGCCCGCCTACAGTCATCCTGGTAGCGCAGTCCAGCAAGCACCCTCACTGCCTTTCTCTGTAATCCAAAAACTCGGAAGGTATGGGCCGAATGCTCCCAAGCAAGAATTGCATATGTTAAGTGCGAATGAAATACTGAGTGGTAGGCCACTCTAAGTACGTCTGCTGCAACACAGTTTTTCAAGTTGCGAAGAATGAAAAGACCCTTGCACAGCTTCTTGCACACAGAATTGATATGTGCACTCCACTGAAGTCTGGGGTCCAGATATACACCCAGGAATTTTGTGCTCCCTTTTATCTACTGTTCCAAGTCCTCAGCATCTCTTAGTTAAAAAACTACTTGTTTGGTTTTGGCTGCATTAAGAAGTAACCTATTGTGACAAAACCAGCGCTCAGCTCTCATCTATGCCACCATGGGACCCTCGAGTGCACCCTCGAGACTATCAGCTGAGAAGGAGACTGTCGTATCATCGACGAAGAGTGTGCAATGTGCTAGGGATTCGTTAGATTGTAAATCATTCATGTATATTAAAAACAGGATAGGTCCAAGCACAGAGCCCTGTGGGACTTCAATGTAAAGCACGCTCTCCCCCGATAACCCGCCAGCAACCCTCACAGCCTGAACTCTGACGGATAAATGTGATCTTAGAAGTGCAATGCTGCTTGGACAAAAGTTATATTTCTGAAGCTTCTGTGCGAGGATCCCATGATTAACACAGTCAAAGGTCTTGCTCAGGTCACACAGCAAGACCGTGTTAAACTCCAATTTATGAAACGACTCAATGATACCAGAGACAAGGTCCAATATAGCCAACACTGTGCTCTTTGTACCTCTAAAACCAAATTGATGTTTAGGAAAGCAGTTGTTATGCTCTAAGAAGTTGACTATCTGTAATGCTATGGACTTTTCCATAATTTTGGATATGACCGAGAGCAGCGATATTGGCCTGTAGTTTTGAAGCAGTTCTGGGTCACCCTGTTTTAAAATAGGGATTACTATTGCTTTTTTGAGGATAGTTGGAAATATGCCCTCACCTATACACTGGTTTATTAATTTTGTTAGTGGAACGATTATAATATTTTTGATGGATTTGACCAAATGCACACTCAAACCAAAGGCATCACAGCTGTTTTTGTTTTTTAGTCCATTTATAATATCCTGACCTCAATAAATGTTATATCGTTAAAAGTAAATTGATTTAAATGCGTTGGAAAGATGGTCTCATCCAAAAGACTCTTATCTGTTTGCGGGATTTCTCACTAGACTCTGAGCAATCCCTGAAAATAATTCAATAAAGCAATTTGGTGTTAGTTGTGAGTATGAGAAGTATTTTTTGACTTTCTTTTTGTTTATTTATAATATCCCACATAGAACGCACAGGATTACTCGAAGACTGTATCATCGTGTCATTAGCCCTAACCCTACGTAATGCCAATCTATACTGATACGTAAGTTGCTTACACAACCTAGACAGGCCCTGATGATCATACTGCCTGCTTAGGTCCTCCAAAAAACACAGTCTTTCACGCATATCTCTAAGTTCCTCATCAAACCAGGTAATTCTCTGTGTCTGATCTGATCTAACACTGTACCCTTTCATAGGAAATGATTCATTGTATGCTCTTTCTAAAACACCCATAAATTTAGAAAATTTCTTATCAGCATTCATATCATGCATACCCACAAAGTCCCAGTTGCACTGGGATGATACCTTATTAAAAACAGTGACATACCTTTTGTGTTACCCACACCATCTCACTCCGTGTGAAGCCTGAACTTTTTTATTTACCATAAAATCAAGTATCTGTCCCCTGTGGTCAGAGAATCCCAGCTCACAGACACCCACAGAACACAGTACCATCTCCGAGTCAATGACAACATTATTAAGGATATTGTTTCCTCTCGTAGGCTGGTGAATGGTTTGAACCAAGTTGAAACCTTCCAGGAGGTCATTTATTTTTGTGGTATTATTATCGTTAGTATTTTACGTTGAAATCACCTGCTATTAAGGCTTGCCTATTTATGCAGACGTGCCCAGAGCTGCCTCTGGGGCACGATAAACCGTTAATATATTTAAAATAAAATCTCTTAAAAATACACAACTGCACTTAATACATTTTTCAATGTTAAAATTGTCTACATTTAAAATATTAAAATTCAGGTTTTCTTTTCAAAAACAATACTACCTCCACAAGGAAACTGCTTTCTTGCTAAAAAGCAAGCCATCTTATAGCCCTCAATTTTGTTTGTATCTACTTTCTCTTCTAATCTAACCAATGTTCCGTCAGACAGAGTACATCTATATTTTTATCAATAATAAATGCCTCGAGTTCCCCAACCTTGGATCTCACTGATTGAACATTTACATGGAGTAGCCTTAATTTGTTGTCGGTTTTATTTACAGGTGAATTTGCGACAGTACTGCCAGGTGATTTACTGGTGAGGATGTCCCTTATAAAAACTTCGATTATTTTATAGAAATTCTCTGTTTAGTGAAGATAAACCTCTTTATACCCACATCGTGGGGCCAGAAACTCGGATCGTATAATTAATCTTTTCGTTGTATTGGGGCTGTGATTACAATACATATAAGCTTGTTTGGATCACTAGGTAGTTCTTTAACCTGAATGTTTACGTTTTGAAATTCGGGTTTGTTTTTGATGTAATCTGTGATAATATTTTCGGTTGTTTACCTTTGGCATGGTTGAGGTAGATCCATACTTTACGATCACCTCCTGCAAATCCATTCACCTGATTTTTATTAGAAATTTCAGCTTTGCCCAGGTGTTTTCGGAATTAACGTTTTTTCCTTTCTCGCCCTTGACAAATTTCAGGTCCGTTAACTTAAGAACAGTTTCTCTTTCTTGCTGTTCATCGAGCTGTGGCGTTAACTTCGAGGACTGGTTGCGGGATGTTGTCGGATTTGCCCTTATTGGTTCGGTTGCGGAACTTTTGTCGCTTCTTTTGAAAGACCTTTGGTGGGCGGCGGTCATCATCTGCTTCCATCTTCTCGTCACAGGAGACCTCATCGGGGGCGGAGCCACCATTGTCGACGATCTGAACACTGCGGGACGTTGTTGTGCGGAGGGTAGGTTGTTTACCTTTTTTGTAAGGTTTTCCAGTTGTTTTTTGAGGATTTCCATTTGACGTTCACTTTCACTGACCTTTTCACGGAGCAGTTGTTGATTTTCCATCATTTGTATCAGCAATGAATTTATGAGGTTATTTTCCTTGACTAATAGCTCCATAGTTCTGCCATATTCCTCAGCCTGAGCACATGCTGGACAAAGAATCATGTTGTAACCAACCACTTTTATGCCTTTTATACGTACAGCACATGCCGGATGATATTGTTTGATGCAGTTTGAACACTATAATTTATCTTTAAGAGACCTTTTGCAACTACGGCATTCATTTTTCACATTTTCCACGGGAGGATCGACAACTGTCGTATCATCCGCCGCCATCTTGAACTCCATAATTTATTAGATGCTGTCAACTTGAAAATAATAATAAAATACGCTGGCATATTATTATCATGTAAAAATAGGCAGTTTTAATGGTACAATATACATTTATAACCAATAATTGCAATACACAGGGTGTTTTAAAAACATGCGCCATCGTTCCTTGTGCAAAAATAGGAAAAAAAGTTCTTTGATACAAGGGTCCGCAAGAACTTTTTTTTAGGATACAGAGTGTTAAGTTTAATTGATTTATCATTTTTTATATAATTTAAAAACCACGTAGCCGATTTGAATGAAATTTAATAGGCAAATTTGCATTATAATAAAGCATTATGAGAGTAAAAAGCTGTGTCAGTGGCGTACCTATTTTTTTCTAAAAAGTATCTGTTAACAGCTTTTTACTGTCAGTATGCCCTATTATATTACAAATTTACCTATCAAATTTTATTTAAATTGGTTACGTGGTTTTTAAATTATTCAAAAAAAAAATTAATTAATTAAACTTCAACACCCTGTATTCCGAAAAAGCGTTTTCGGACACGTTTCTAAAAAATGTTTTCTTATTTTTTGCATAAGAAACTTTTTCCCGAACGATGGCGCATGTTTTTTAAAACACCCCGTATAAATAAAAACTTTATTTTATTCCAAAATATATTTAAAACACGACAGCTTGAAATTAACTGGTAAAAACTGTTTTGACAAAACAATAAATCAAAGTTTAAGATGCAAACCCGTTTTAGCTAAATTCTCTTACAACAAGTAACGGAAAAATAGTGCCAAGACGAAAAGACGAATACTTTAACATAATTTAGTTTATATTCCTGTTACACCCGAGAATAAATTTACTTTTGCTAAATTTATTTGTTTTAATTTTCGTTTTTTTAAGCAAGTTAGTTTTTGAGTGACATTTTATTAAAAATAATATTTTTTGTGATGTACGAAAGTTAAAGTGACAGCGAATATCTTTAAAAATTTTAACAGTGTCATATAAAATATAAAATTTTAATCATGATTCTAAACATAGTATGTCCTTACAAAATTGTAGGTTATATTTTGTTTTGGGAATAAATATATAATAACAAAAGAAAAAAACTTAACAGTGTCTTTTCGCAACTCCTTAAAACCAACAAGATTTTTTATTACCAAATATGGTATTAATATTTTGATGCTTTTTTCGTTGCAGTCCACCAGTACTTAATAATGGGTTGAACAGGGTGTCCCATTTTAGTTGCAAAAGCAAGGTATCTCAGTTATTATTAAAGATAAAACTTTGCGGTTTTTGCGAAACCGAGCTACTTTTTTTTGTGGAAAAAACCACAAACAAAGCCATTATAGTTTCTAAGCTACAGGGCGATTTTAAAGATTTTAGGTACTCTTTGTATCTTAGTTGGCTGATAACGTATCAAAAGGATAAAAACTAATTGTTATATAACTTTTTATGTAGAATCCAGTGGCGTAGTAACAATTTTTTTAAATATTCTTGTTTTAAAAATATTGATTAATTATGGGTTTTTAATGGAACACTCTGTATATTTCTTTAAAAAATGCCACCTAACAAACTTTTTAAAAATATATACTAATTTGGGTATATAGTATATAAATAAACAACAACAAAATTTTAAATATTCATAATTCACACCAAAACTTTTGCAGTAGCCCATGTAAACAAATCAGTTAACAGTTTTTTATTGACTTGATTTGTGGTGGTGCTTAGGTCACGAATTTAAAATTGAATATTGCTATTTCATTTAATTATGTTCTTTCTTTTTTACGGACATCTAGGTATGTAGGCACTTACACAAGCAACGTTATTAATTTGTAAATAGTTTTTAATATCTTAATTTTTGTTAACATAATATATTTAGTTTATTCTGGATTTAGAAAAACATAAAACAAAAAATGTATTGCTTGGGGTTAAGAAGTAAGAAATCATAGTTTTAACAACAAAAAAATATTGAGTAAAAATGTTAATAAATATAATAGATTAATTGGTGTTTTTTAAAAAAAGACAACATTTAATATCCAAACAATAAATTAGGAAAATTATTTAATAAAAACTAATAAAACATTTTGCTCAATAAAGTACTATCTACCTTGATTTATATAACAAAACAAAAATATTCTTAAGTTTAAAAACAAAATCTAATTTTGAAAGTCATGACATAAGCACCACTACAGTAATCAAGTCAATAAAAAAACTGGTAACTAATTTGTTTTGCATGGCCTACTGCAAAATATTGGATATAAATTATTAAACTTGGAAATTTTGTCATTGTTATACAAATAAACTTATGTTGTTATATATTTTTAAAATGCTTGTGAAAAAGAAAATAATTCTTTTGACAAATCATGGGTCAAAATTTCAAAAACAATAATATTTGGAAAAAATCTGACTATTCCACTGCATTTTACAAAAAAAATAAAATAATAAGAATAAATTTTTACTTTTTTAATACGTTATCAGCCAACTGACATACAAGGGGTACCTAAAAATGCAAAATTTTAAAATCACTCCGTGGCTTAAAAACTAAGATGGCTATGACAGCCTTGTTTATGGCATCTTTTGCTTTACAAAAAGTAGTTTAGGTTTGCTAGGTTTGCAAAAACCTCAAGGTTCTATCTTTGATAATAACTGATGCAACCAAAATGGGACACCCTGTACAGAGCCTCTGTCCTGCTAGCAAAAACAATGTTCGAAATTAATATATATTTTTGGGCAGGATGTTTATAGATACTTGTACGCAGTAAATTTGTCCAAATAAAGTTTATTTGTGTTTCTTTTTTTTTTAATAAATATTCTTACTCAACAAATTAAAAAATGTGGACCCAAAGATGTGATACATGGCTTTGAATTCCAAAAATTTAAAAGTACTACTACGTATATCAAGGTAACACAAAGAGCAAATTTACACTGAATTAAAACATACGATTTTAATACTAATATAAGTTGTTTTTGGATTTGGGTCTTTGTGAAAACAACCTCCTGCATGCACAATCAATGCCATTCTGCCGGATAATCCGGCGAAAGGTATAGATGAAGCGCCGAGTGTCATATGAGAAGCAATTATAAGTTAAAATCGGTGATGCTGTAATGTCAGTTTAATAATACCACAGGTATACAAAATTGTCCTCCTTGAAAACTGTTTATTTAAAAGGTATCTGTATTAAGAAATTATGGGGCGTTGGATTCAAATATACTAGTGGTGTTTTTCTATCACGTAAGGTTTTTCAAATATATGCCATATAAAAAATACAAATTTGATGCATCAAAATAAAGTTTTAATAAAATAAATAAAAAATATATATAAAGCTTACATAGACAAATAGGTTTCTATGGTATCAGAACCTAACTAAAGTGCATAATTTACTTCCATAAATCCTTGTAGTACCTCTTCTGGTTGTCAGTAAAGCTTTTCGTCTGTGTTCATTTGCCTCAGTATCCCTTTGTCCAAGTAGG
>JACEGR010005216.1:0-76273 GCA_014170235.1 Listronotus bonariensis
TGGTAAACAGATGGGTGCAGATCGCTTCCTATTCGGATCTTAGACTATGATTAACGATTTTTATTTAATTTTTTTTTTTTATATCTTTGGACAAACCACGAAGGCTAAAAGCCTAAATACTAACGTACCGTGGGTGTCTTAAGCAAGGTAAAAGAAGTTTGTTAACACGGGATTAATACTTGAAGATATAGGGGGAAGGAAAGACATCCGCGGGCAGCAGGGTCCACAATCTAGAAACTCTAGGGATAAAAGAACGAACAAAGTAAGGAGTTCGGGGCCTGTCCAGTTGGACCGTATAAGAATGCATACGCGTAGAACCACGAGTTTCTCTGTTGGGAACCGTAAGTGGAGGAACTATACTGGACAATTCTTCAGAGCAGAAGCCATGGAAGTACCTATAAAAAGCGATAAATCCCCGACAGCCCGACGATGGGCAAGAGAGGGAAGCCTTTCTGTAAGTGAAGGATCATTAATGAGACGAATAGCTCTTCTTTGAATAGAATCAAGAATGCTTAGGGTTGTGGGGGACGCCATGCCCCAGATATGAGAACAATATTACAAGGGAGGTCGGATTTGGGACACATGTAAAGTGTATAAATTAGAAGGGGAAAAATACTTTTTGGCTCGAAAGAGAAATCCAAGCTTTTTGAAGCTGCCGTGGTTATAGATACAATGTCTTTATGCCAGTTAAGGTTACTTTCAAATGTGACGCCTACAAGATTAAAGGTGTCTTTGCTCTGTAAAACTTGGCCGCTCATAAGTAGAGGATGAGTATTTGATGACTCTTTTCGCGACAAGGAACATGATTGTGTTTTGGATGCATTAAAATGGACGAGATTTTTGGCGCCCCAATCCAATATTAAATTAAGATAATGCGAAAGAGATATCTGCATCGCTCTGCGTTTGTTTTCCAAGTCAGGTTTAGTAATGGGTTTAGGAACCTGAAAACTGGAGTGAAGGGTACTATCGTCGGCGAAACTATGAATGGAATTAGTTGTGGACCAGAGAAGGTCGTTGATGTGAAGAAGAAACAATGTTGGTGCCAGAACTGAGCCCTGAGGGACTCCAGCATTAACTTGGTGAAAGCTTGCAGAATGGCCGTCCACATGAACTGATATACTTCGATCAGATAGATAACTAGAGAGCAAAGTACAGAGTTTAGTTGAAAGACCATAGGAGGGAAGTTTATTAAGAAATGCGGCATGCCAGACCTGGTCAAAAGCTTTGGATATATCAAGAGCAACGATCTGGGATTCACCTAGAAACTCAAGAGACTTATTCCAGCAGTGTGATACGAAGGAAAGTAGATCTGCTGTAGATCTTTTGTGGCGAAATCCATACTACAGAAATATTGTCTAAGAATGTATTTTAATGTTTTAATTTTATTTAAGTTATTTAAGATTATTTAAATAAAAACACACAAGTTAAAGAAATATTAACAGACACTCAACTTGCCCTAGAAACCCCGTTTTTCCAAAAGTTACCAAAACAATTTATAATTTACCTTTTTTCGAAAAAAGCCCCACACAAACGTTCACCTAAACCCACAAATTTCCATTCCAAAACAGCAAAAAATATTGCGGAAACAGCATCCAATTATTAACACCGGAAATGCACATACACCCACAAAATTGCTTCACGCCTAGTAATTGTATGTCCACATTGTTATTTGCCTTAGACAATTATTTTTAGTTATCCACTTAGTATCACAAACTGATTAAATCTTATCACTAAAGACGTGCTTAAAAATCACAAGTGTATAAACAAACAGTTCTCACTTCATTCATATGTATATCACTCTTACTTTTTAAACCAAACTCCCATCAAAAACACATAATTTACGGCCACTTTTCACGACACTTAAATTCTTATCATTAATAACAATCACTCAATTACATCTTGAACCACACATTATTATATTTTAATTACTATATTAAAACACCAGACTTCAACTTTTACACCACACACTATAGAGTTAGAGGCGTACTATGAAATACCTCTTTCAAAAATATTCTCTATAAAAAGAGACCCTTGTGGCACGCTGCAAACACCCAGTTAACAAACCCCGACTGCTGAATGTTTTCTTCCCTTTTTCGAACGCTGCTGATGGTCCATCTTGTCGACAGTGGCGTAGGCGTGCACAGGTCAATGAATTCTATATGCCTGACAAGTGTGACCAGATACACAGTTTTCAGTCGTGTAAAACGGTTTACATTTCGAATTTACCACGGGTAATTATTGCGGTTTGCGGAAGTTGGAATTCAAGCTTGTTATTTTTTTCCGGAAGAAATTATACAGGGTGTTTCAAAGTTTACAAATATTTAAAAGCATATTTTTGAGGTCATTATAGGATTTTTTCCCTATAAATATGTGTGCTAAAATTTAATTCCCCCCTTCCACCCCATAATGTTTTATTAGCAATTTTATAACAACAATAAATACTAACCTATTTAAATAAGGTTTATATCCAGCTTAACACTTTTTACTGAAATTGGGTGTTTAAAAAGTTATCAGTTATTTGAAAAGTTTTAGAAAAATTTGTTGACCCATCTTTGTATGAACTTTTCTCTATATTTTCTGATGTAGAATCTGCCCTTAAATTTTCTAAACAACATTCTCTAACTAATATATATACCGGGTGTTGCTCCGCGGGACATAGAGAATCCCATGTAAATTTTGAAGTAGTCAAATATTGGCTCCCCTAATTATTTTAGAAAAAAATGCTATTAATATTTATTGAAGAGCACAGTAAGTTCCACCCAATATGAAAATTTGAGCATTTTTCAACCAACCAGTAAAGAGTAAACTGCTTAATACTTCTGCAACGTAGTATCTTATTATGCACCCTGTACTCTAGAAATCAACAATAAAAACACCATATCGATTTATCAGTGACAATTTAGATCATTAATTTATAATGTCATTGCCAAAACTGAACAATTTTATACGGGAATTTCAAAAGAATCCTCGCATTTCATTTTAGTTTACAGCTAATTCCAACACATGCATTCACAGTTACGCAAGACAATAAAACAAATTTTTCTACATTTAGAAATCAATTTATGACGAAAATATCAGGATTTAATCAAATGCTCAAATATTCCTCCATTAACTGCCAGACAATAACCCAAACGATTATAAAACTCATTTCTTACGTTGGCTAGTTGATACATCGATATTCTGGCACATTCAGCGGAAACAACATTCCTTAGCTGGACTAAATTTTCATATTTTTTATTGGTAGCTTAGTTTTTAAATGTCCCCATAGAAAAAATCGTTTGGCGAAAGATCACGTCGATTTTCTTCACATTTGCAATTATTGATTACTGTGCCTGTAGTTTCAAATTTTTTATCGTCCGTTCTATTGTCGATTTACTTGGTATTGGCCTATTGGGAAAATAGGCTGCAAACATGTCCGCTACTCTTCGATAACTATTTCCCTGGTAAAACCATTTTATAATAGTGATAAGAGGTTAAATAATTTTTCTAGTATTTTATTATAAACTTCTAATAATACAAGGCGGGTAAGAAGAGAGGAGATTCGTAACTTATTTTAGCATTTATCTCTTAGCTGGCGGACTGAGAAGAGCTGAAATTTGTACACTGGGTACAACTTTTCGTGCTCTTTAAAAAATCCTAATTATATTTTCTTCTAAAATAATTAGGGGAGCCAATATTGGACCACTTCAAAATTTACATGGGATTCCCTATGTCCCGCTCGACGGAGCAACACCCGGTATATATATATATATATATATATATATATATATATATATATATATATATAAATTTAGTTTTTGTTTTTGGGTTTTCGGTCAATTAAATGAGAAACTATTTGATGTTTGTTGACGTTTCGGTTTATTATTAAACCATCTTCAGAATCTATAATTTAAAAAAACAACGATCTTAATTTTAATACAAAGCAAAAGAAAAATATACAAAGGGCGCTGCTATTATTAATATAAAATAATTTAAAATTAACATACCTTTTTTTTATTATTTTTTAAACTTAATCACTAATATATAACATATTTAAAAAAATATAGGCAACTGAAACTTTTTCACTCTATAATTTTTATGCAAGGCAATTCAAATTGATTGGGTGCTGCTAAAGGCCTCTTTGTCTACATGATAAATTGTTTTTTGGCATAATTTTTGAAAGGTTATAACTAGAAAATGAATGATATTATTATGTTAAAAAAATATATGTGAAGATGTGCCATTATTTTGTCATGTAAAATCACTTCCTTAAGTTTTGTAATCGATTTTTGAATCACCCTGTAAAAAAAAGAAAAATTTTCCAAAAAAGAAAATTGTTTAAATAGACAAGCTGTAGGTAAAGTTACAAATGGTCCCCAAACATGTTGAAATAAACGAGAAAAAATTAATTTAGGTATAGGCCTTGTATTTTCTTCGATATGAAAACAAGTGTATTTTGTAAAAACCCATTTTTTTAATCCCTGAAAATTCACTAGACCAACAAAAAATTTCAAAATGCATCACAGTGTAGTTAGAAAGATAATTTGGGATAAAAAATACGCGCTACTGACCCAGCAATAACTCATATGCACTAACAAGGTTCTCTGTCGCGCTCACTCTCATCTCTTCTTCCAGTCCGCTTCTATTATCTTCAATCTTCGGTGGCCCTGAAAATGGCCAAAGTCAAGAAGTCAGCGGGCTCTTGGTCAGCGGGGTATTATAACGAGAATACTGAATAACCTTAAAACAGGATCGGACCCATAGTCCTTTCCAATCACTCTCGAAATAAATCACCATTAATCCAAAAGATTTTAACACACTAATACTTAGTTCATATACTTGCAAAATGCGATTTGCGAAACGTGTTTAATTGGTCAATTTTTAACGATTTTCGAATGATCTTTTTCACATCAACGACCTTCTCTTGTCCACAACTAATTCCATTCATAGTTTCGCCGACGATAGTACCCTTCACTCCAGTTTTTAGGTTCCTAAACCCATCACTAAACCTGATTTGGAAAACAAACGCAGAGCGATGCAGATATCTCTTTTGCAGGATCTTAATTTAATATTGGATTGGGGCACCAAAAATCTCGTCAATTTTAATGCATCCAAAACACAATCATGTTCCTTGTCGAGAAAAGAGTCATTAAATACTCATTCTCTACTTATGAGCGGCCAAGTTTACAGAGCAGACACCTTCAATCTTGTGGGCGTCATATTTGAAAGTAACCTTAACTGGCTTAAACACATTGTATATATAGCCACGGCAGCTTCAAAAAAGCTTGGATTTCTCTTTCGAGCCAAAAAGTATTTTCCCCTTCTAATTTATACACTTTATATGTGTCCCAAATCCGACCTTCCTTGGAATATTGTTCTGATATCTGGGGCATGGCGTCCCCCACAACCCTAAGCGTTCTTGATTCTATTCAAAGAAGAGCTATTCGTCTCATTAATGATTCTTCACTTACAGAAAGGCTTTCTTCTCTTGCCCATCGCTTTTTTATAGGTACTTCCACGGTTTTGTTTTAAAGAATTGTCCAGTGTAGTTCCTCCACTCACGGTTCCCAACAGAGAAACTCGTGGTTCCGCGCTATACGGTCCAACTGGACAAGCCCCGAACTTTCCACTTTGTTCGTTCTTTTATCCCTAGAGTTTCTAGAATGTGGAACCTCCTGGCCGTGGAGGTCTTTCCTTCCCCCAAATCTTCAAGTATTTAAGTCCCGTGTCAACAAACTCCCTCTTACCTCGCTTAAGAAACCAACGGTACGTTAGTATTTAGGCTTTTAGCCTTCGTGGTTTGTCCAAAGATAAAAAAAAATGTTTCGTTAGAACTTGACCAATCAGAACACATTTCGCAATTCGCAAATCAATCGCATTTTGCAAGTATGTGAACTAAGCTTAAAAGGCCCACATACTATGCAACTAGTTGTACAACTCAAGTAGATTATCGAAACGATAATCGCATAACCTGTGGCAGTGATGTTTAAGAAGGTATACGTCACGGTTTGATCGCATGGAAGTTTGGGGCTCACGAGATCTCTTTAAATGAGTTCCGCGTTAAAATTCCCGTTTATTTTTAAATTAAATAAAAACCAAAAAATATTGGTCACACTCGACACAGACTGTTATTTTACTGTGCTAGACCTGATACATGATCCAAGTATGCGTGACAGGGCCATACAAACTGCAAACTTTCTTTCGTTCTTACTTAGCTTAGTTGAAATCACATTTTAGTTGTCACATACATAAACACTTTTTAATAAATTAAACCGACATCAAAAAAAAAAAAATAAAACTAAAATTACACGTCCCTGTGCTTTTTACTTTAGTCTCTCTTTCTCTCTTTCAGTTCGGTAAAGAGAGTAAATTTCAGAGACAAGAATGAGACGAGTAACTGGTCCTAACAATTTGTCCATTGTATTTATCTCTTTCTGGTTTAAGGCAAGTTCCAATAAATATGTCTTTGTCTTTCATCATGGCAGGCTATCGTAGATGGAGCAATCATCGCTTTGCCCTGGTTGCCAAGTTGTTTACAATTTCTGCATGTAAACTTTAATGTCCTTTTTTGGCTCACATCTAATTAAGAGAAAGAAAATATACCATGAATCGAATATTTTTAACTTGACAACGTTGCCGGAGACAGTCACGCCGAAATGTTAATCGATATTTGTGTTTGATATTTTTCAATGGCCGATTTGTTTTGACAGTTTGTTTACATTTTCTGTGATTTATTGTGTGTTTCGTGGTTTTTTACCTTTAATTGGACTTTGAATATTGACTTTCATTAGTGATCACAGTGTATATACTAAATTTGTGCTTTTCAACAGATAATTTAAGGTAATATTGACATGGTTATCTGTAAGAAAAATCTTTATAAAAACCAAATAAATGACATTTTTAATAAGGTGTGTGTAATTATTGAACTAAACCCCAATATTTTATATTAATAGGAAACAAAAACAAGTACCTAACATTAAGGGCAAAAATAGCACAGCTATATAATTTGAATTTGGCGGGCAAACGATAAAGTCGACTCACGCGCCATCTGCGTTTGCCTTCCTTAAAGATAGACAAGGAAGGCCCAGCAGCTATCTCTCTCTCTCGGATAATTTATTTACATTTAGTTGCTCGTCTCATTCTTGTCTCTGTAAATTTTGTTAAAGGATGTAATAAATAGCAATTTGTAAACTGCCGTCGTATTATTATAATATTTGTTTAACGTTACACTAATAGATGGCGCTAGTACAGCTTTGTTGCACGAACAACGTACGACAGAGAGAAAACTATAGTTCCAGTACCTTTCTTCCTTGCAATCTTAACTTAGTTTTTTATGAGGCCACCGCAGAAGTGCACAAAAAAAAACATACCGGACGAATTGTTAACTTCCTTCTTTATAAAGTCGGTTAATAAAAAAAGGTCCTTACCTTCATAAATAGGATATTTACCACAATAAAATGTGATATCGTGCATAAACTACAACAACAAGAACCTTCCAACTTACAAACTGTACTTTACAACCTCATTTATAATAACCCTTAACAATTTTTAAACCTTCCTGGGGGAGGGTTGATTACCCCCTTTACCCTCCTCCCTCCCTTATCTACCCCAGTGTTTTCAATATCATAAGTAGGTATGTCGGGTCACAGCATGTTTATTAAGATAGATTAAAGCTGCACTAAGAAGGCTTAGTCCCTCCCTGACCACTACACTTTCATACCTTCCCAAATGGTCAGAAAAACTTAGTGTAAACAAACAATTATTACGGTCTCATCCCATTTAAATAGTTCTACACCCATCCTTTTTTTCTTTATAGACTTTACAATAGCCCATGCTCTTGTCCTTTTTCAACGCGTGGACTAGGTACACAATTCGTTTCTAGTGTATGTAAGTTGCATGCAACAGGTCAAAAATGCGTTACAGAAGTCACCGAAATTCTTGGAATAAAGCAGTTGTTAAGTTTTAAGTGGTCCATAATACCGAATTTACTAAAATGGTTTAAGACACCCACGGTACGTTAGTATTTAGGCTTCCAGCCTCCGTAGATTGTCCAAAGACAAAAAAAAAAGAAATAAACTGAGACCTCTAGATGCAAAACCAGATTATATTATTCTATTCCATTCTGTTTTTTTTCTTGGTTTTGGTCCCTTCAGGTCCAATCCACCACTCTCCCCCTTCCGGACTATGCTTTCCAGGGCTTCGTCGGCGTCATTTCTTCAAATGAAGAAGTTCTGCAATACTGAAAAAACCCAAGAAAGTTCGAGAATGGTCTCTCTCTTAGGATGAATAGATACTATTCGCAGTCTCAGTCCATCTGTTACTTCTCTCTCTCTATTTTTTTCTTGGTTTTGGTCCCTTCAGGTCCAATCCACCAGGTTAGTAAAATCCTGAATTTTTAGTAACAGTTCTGTGTTCGCGGGTTACAATGGAATCAGTTCGTTACCGGTTCGTAACCTGATTAGCGGTACTGGGATTTTTGGTGGAACTAAAAGTTCAGTTCGGAATTTCATGCGCATTGTCGACATGGTCAGTTGTTTTCCGTTTTTGTAGTACAGAAATAAACCGTTGTATTACAGTTTATTTATTTCTGCCACTTTTTATGCGGGTTAATATACCTGTTGAATATATTTTTTATATTTTTGTGATTCTGAGCGTATATAAACAAAGGATTTTTAATTGTATTCCGTATGAAAGTATGTATGCAATAAAATAAATAAAGATTTAATTAAAAAATATAGACAATATTACAAAATTTTACCATTTCTTGTTGTTTGAATTTTATCTTTAGTTAAATACACATACTTATGTTAAAAACGAGAGGAGGCAGGGAATCCCTCGTCTTCCGCCGAGAGACCTCGAGTGGCTTTTGACAGTATAACAATTTACCTTTTTGTTTAAATTTAATTTTTTTTTGTGTAGTATCCAATTTAACCGTGAAAAATCCTAACCAAAAGGTTAGGTTAGAATACATCCTTAGCTGTATAGAAAATCGTTCGCGGTAAATAAAAATTCCGAACTAATTAATAACTAGACATGCGCTTTAAAACAATTCTAAACCATTTCGGTTCTGGTTCAGAATTGGTTCATTACTAGATCCGCGAACAAAGCTATTATATGTGGTTTTAAATAATGTCGGTTATTATTTTAATAATTGGTACTTTTACCATTTACTTCTAGGTATACGTAATGTCGAAACCCACTATTTTAAAGATATCTTTAAGTATACCACCAAAACGTCCTGGAACCTCCTAAAAAGGTATCATTCGCTAAAGATGAATTCAACCTTTTTAACACCCTGTATAATCCTATATCTTTATAATAAAAAAAAACAAAAGAAAAATAATATGCATATAATAAGAATGAGTCACTCCCGGACCCCACGATAAAAAGAGCTATCAAATTCAATAAAACTGTCACTATATAAAAGCGAGTGTTATGTCGAGAATTTTCCCACAACTAAATGTCTGCAACGATGCCAAAATTCCTTTTAAAAAAATGTGGTAAAAGTTTCATTTTAAACAATTTATTGTAAAAAGAAAACTGATGATATGGATTTAAAAAAAGCTTGTCATAGGCCGAGCTTATAAATTAGAATTTAATTTTAGTAGAGAATTATTGCACAGTGAAATAAGGCCAGGCACTAATAATTCTATTCTATTTCTATTTTTTTTTCTTGGTTTTGGTCCCTTCAGGTCCAATCCACCACTCTCCCCCTTCCGGTCTATGCTTTCCAGGGCTTCGTCGGCGGAAAATCTGGATAATCGAGCTCGTAGCTCCCAGAGATTCCAAAAAGAAAACAAATAATTCAACGTTCGATGCAATGCATACATTGTCGACTGTCAAACCAAGATCTGCTACTGGTGTTACGTATAACCTTCACTTTCACTACTGACAGTTCCCATGGCACGCCCATCCATTTCCCGCCATTTGAGAAATACCTCGTGTTCACCACCAAACAGGATACCATCAGCTTATAGGAATCTTCGCTCACAGCGCTTAGATCCAGAAGAAAGATGCCGTCAATTTAGCGTGAATCTTTCCTTGATCCCCGAAGGTTAAAAACGTTCGTAGGACACCTCTAGCCGCCACTCCGGGAAGAACTTTGTAGTCCTCTACGCACGCCCGCACTGTTCGGAGGTCACACAAAGAGTCTCAGGCACTAATAATTAATTAATTTAATTAATTATTTTGACATCTGAGCTTGCGCAGATACATTGTAGGATAAGGACTCCCTTAATAAGTATAGTGCCCGGCTTTATTTATGTCGGTTTTAGGTCGTGCCTTATTTTGGCCTTATTTTAACTTCGGAACTGTTCGTCGAACCAAACGGCCGCCGATCACAAAATCGATAAGTTTTTAGAAGTAAAAATACTTAAAACCTTGCTTTTTCAAATGTATTTCTATAATTGTGGTATAAAAAAACCCTACAACACAAAACAATAAAGAAAAACTACTAAAATTTCTTCCCCTTTTTTTAAGGTTAATGATACTGTCAACATGATTTGCAATAACTCTAAATTATGGGTACAAGCACTGTTTAAATAAGGCCGGTAATAATAATTCCCGAGCTTAATAGGGCAACTTGCAATAATTCTCTAGTATTAGTAATAGCATTAGTTACAAGATTTAGGAACATACATTTAAATTGTGTTTATAAATCAAATTTAATTTTATGGTCCTAAGAACCGACCTTGAAATTCTCTAAAATCCAAAACTTAAGACTAAAATAGGGAAAAATATTAATTGCTCATATGCCATAAAAAGGTTAATACCGGTAACCAACACCAACCAGGATACCATCAGCTTATAGGAATCTTCGCTCACAGCGCTTAGATCCAGAAGAAAGATGCCGTCAATTTAGCGTGAATATTTCCTTGATCCCCGAAGGTAAAAACGTTCGTACGGTACCTCTAACCGCCACTCCGAGAAGGACTTTGTAGTCCTCTACGCACGTCCGCACTGTCCGAAGGTCAAACAAAGAGTCCATCTGTTACTTAACTGTCTATCCTAAAATCCAACAAAACAGGCAAAACGAGTAAACTCGACAACACTGCATCTTAATTCTTCCTAATAAAAACCAGCAGTATGACAACACTCCGAATGATATATACTTATACAATTAAATTTAACCCTTAGGGACCAGTCACGTGCTATATAAAGTTTATTTTTGAATCTCCAGTAACAATGGGACATGATTATTGACTTTTGAGGGTACTGGCAATTGCTTTATTCCCTATGGAGTGCTTCCGGTTTGATAAAAAGAACTTTTTGTTTTCGTTTACCAGGGTTGTTAAGATAAACTACAGAGTTTCAACCTATTAATATTATACCGAGTGTGGTCACAGTCCACCAAATAATGGCAAAGATTAATAATAGTTTATATTTACTCTTTGATAATGGTACACAAAAAATTACATATTCCTTATGCCAAATTATTGAGATTTAACCGAACGTACCTATATTCAAAAGTTGATAATAAGAAATATACAAGGTGTAAATGAAAAAATAACATTTGTAATTTATTTTGATTAAATTTAATACGTTTTAATAGAGACATTTTGCACCTCTTATTTTGCAATTCCGTTGTGGTTAACGGTTTTCTGAGACTGCGCAGTAACGCAGACATGATCCGTTATTGTTATTAACCATACCGGACTCCTTTAATTACGGATGAGTACCGAAGAGCTTATCGTTATCGTTATTGTTAAACTGCGTGGTTGCCGAATTGTAAAATTTTTAATATCAATTATTTAAGAAGGTTGAATTTTAATACCGTATTAATTAAAATATTATTGATACATAACGAATAATTAGCGAAAAATTCATAGCAGTAATTAAAATAAAATAGTGTAAAGAAATTAAAACGGACTTGCATTTTTAAGGATGTTTTAAATCAGTAATCTATTTACATGTTACAATCTGGCACACTTGCTTTTTATTCTACTACCAAACCTAACCTTACTTTTTGTGTTTTGCTTATACTGTATTGTTACATCTACTTTGAAAAACAAAATCAAGAGAATTATTTGCATATATTTAAATATCAATATATAACTTATGGGGAATACAAGTAAGTACTGATTTTTCGCAAACTTTAAAATCGGTGAACCACAAGCAAAAATAAGGTTATGGGTCGAAAGCGCAGACGCAAGATAAATTTCTTAAAAGAGGTTAAAAAATCTCTGTCTAAAACTGCTGCCATAATCGTTATGTTTAATAACGATAACCATAAGGAGGCCAAAAATCGTCTGTTATTTTAAGAGGTGCAAAATGTCTCTAATATGGTAATAAAACTCGGTATTTAGGAGCTTTTTTACGTGAGAAATTCACATGCGTTGATAATTTTTATGTGCAGAGGGCGCCACCTACACTGCTTTGACTTTCTCTAAAACTTCGCAACTTTTTGTGCTTCTCTGTATGTACCATCTGAGTTAAACAGTGTTCTTTTATGCTCATTACACCTAACCGGTATACTTTGTAATAATCGCTCTGAGTAACCGTTTTCGAGATACAGTGAATAATTAATACTAATAGCATATTTTGGCCCATTTTATTCGTGAGTAACTTTAGAACAAATAAGGTTATCAAAATGCGGTTTTCGCAGAAATACTAATTTATGTAACAAGTGCATAAAGTATTACTTTTTTACGAACGGGAAGTTTGACAGCACGAGCCGTCAGGCGAGTGCGGCAATCCCATGAGTAAAAAAAGACACTTTATGCATGTGTTACGTACTATATTTCTTTCACGACCGTATAAAAATTTCCCAAAATACCATTTTATACATTTTTATTTATCTAAACTTATTTTAATAATTTTAATTTTTGCAGCACAGCCATTATATTACAACAACAAAAAATCATAACCTCCTTTTTTTTAAGAGACAATTATCCTCTTCATAACTATGCATTTATTATTTAATTTTAGAAAATTGTATGTACTTACTTTTTTGTAGAAATAATACTAAAACAGTATAAATTCCTTTTTAATTTCTTAGTTATCAAAATTCAATATAACTATTAATTTTCAATAATTTCTATTAAATTTATTTGCAAACTGTCAAATTTTAAAACTAGTGACAGAGTTTCTTTATGAGAAGGGGTTTAGACATAAGCAAGACCGATGATAGCTTTTGTCAGGGACGTGAGGGTGTGAGAATTATGATTTCGGTTGGCAGTTCTGTTCAAAGTTGGTAGTATAATCAGCTGATAACAAAGTCGTGCCTTGTCGAAGCTTTATTTGTTAAAAACTGTGGAAATTTGTTATTTTCATTTTGGTTGTATATTTTGCAAGGATTTCCAGTTGTTAATGTTTTTGGTTAGTTTAGAGACTTCACATATTACTGGTTCGGACTCGTTTTATTTTAGAGATTTTGATAGTGTTTAGTCGAATAGTTTTCAGTCATTCGTGTTTTTATATACATATGATACAGATGAGTGTCCGCTAATTAATGGTACACAGAAAAACCACAGATTTCTTATGCGAAAATACCCATTTAGGATTTAAACAAACATACCTATATCCAAAAGTTAATGATAAGGAAGATACGGGGTGTTAAAGAGATATAAATATTTTTTATTCGTGCATTTCGATAATTTTTGATATATTTTAAACATTTTAATAAAACTCGGTATCCAGGAGTTTTTAGACATCAGCTATTTATATCTGCGCAGTTGTAATTATAGCTAATACGATGTTAAATGTATACTTTCGGGTGCACTGAACAACTAAAACGTGAATACCTTAAAAACGGTTGTCAAGACCGATTCTTACTAAGTATACCTTTTTTGTGCAGAAAGCATAGAGAAGCTTACTAGTTTACATACATACAGAGTAGTAACAAAAATTGGGTAGTTTTAGAGAATTTTAAATAGTGTACCCATCGCCCTCTAGTCTACACACAAAAATTAATATTCGATCTAAAAAGCTAATGTTTAAAAACCCCAAGATACCGTTTTATTAAGATATTTAAAAAGGGGGAACAATTATCAAAATAAATTTACTTTTCTTTTTACTATGACACCTATTTATAAAACTTTTGGATATTAGGTATGTCTGGTTAAATTTTAATATTTTGGCATAAGGAATCTGTGGCTTTTCTGTGTACCATTCATTAGAGGACACCCTGTATACAAAGTTTTTAAAATGGTTTTTGACTTACGGAACCATGGAAAATGTTTTGCTCTGCCAGGTTCCTCATCGTCATGTCGTCGCTTTGATACTTTTTAATTTTTAATATTTAAACCACATTTATGTTTTTGTTTTAAGTTATGCCTATTAAAATAATCCAATAAATTTTGTTTACAACATACAGTTCTTTTTTGTTTTCTCCTTAATTCTACGCCACTGATCTGCCTAAAATCAAACATGGCCGAAAATGGCCCGACTTGACGTCACAGCCGCGCTAGCCAATATGGCGAATGTCGTGACCTTATCTCATCAATCGACTTTGACTAGTGACACATGAACTAAAAGAAATAATGACAAAATTAAATGTAACTTGACCCTTTGGTTCAGCTGATGTCGCCTTTACTGTTACATCGCATAAATTAATATTTAAGTTTATTGTAGTAGGCATTGCAACACTACACTAATCCAAAGTGTGAAAAAAGCTTCAAAGTGTTAAAGAAAAGTTACTTTTTTAACACTTTATATAGTGTACTAGAATGGAGTACTTTAACTTCATGTTAACAATTAAAAAACAGCATTTTTTTAACGGTCGTGGAAAAAAGTTTTGTATAATGGGTGCGTTTTTTAAAACTTACAATGTATATTTTCTAAACTAAGGCAAATATCAAAAAAATAAAAATACCATTTTGATAAAATCTGGGGGAAATATAATAAACGTTTTTTTTTTTTAACTCCTTTATCAACCCCTTAAGGTACACCCTCAGTCACTTAAAAATCTTAAATTGCAACACCCCTTATGTGGCACCTCTCTGGAAAGCTTGCTTTCCAAGATTCCTAAACTAAACATCAAAAAATAAATCACCCTATAACATCGCTTAAAATAAACTGCTTTTTTAAGCTCCTCTAAATCTACTCGCACTTGTTTTTTTGTACGTTCCTCATTTCCGAACCCGTTAATTTTTTGTTTGTTTAAAGCACAAATTATGCGAAAATGCTAATTTTTATTCTGTGTTAAGCAGGTATCGAAACGAGGTACTAAGATGATTACAGAGCGGTCGAAGTTGGCTCAAGCCTGATGATAAGATGTAGTTTTCGTGATGCATATTCCGCAAGTCTTAAAAATAATTTTAGTGTCAGTTAATAGTAAGAACATTTTAAAAGCGCAAATTCGGTACCCTTTGAGATAATACAAAAAACATAAAAAAGGCCTCCTGCAATCGAACTATTTTATACAAAGGCGCCGCTATCCTTTACAGCGACGCGCCGATACACTATGGGATAGAAATCCATTATTTTGACCAATAAGCAACTTTGAATTTTAAGGCTCATGCTGTGTATTTCAAAGTAGATACTGCAAACTACATGTACGCAAAATTATAAAAGGATATGACGACTTCTATTGGGGTAATAAGAAACTTGAAAATGAATTTTAAGTAAACATAAATATACAACATTTAATCTACTTAGTTTATTATTAGCGTTGTTTACTAAAAAAAGTAAAAGAGTTTAAATAATAAGAGCTAATGTTGTGTTTCCGATGCAGTCTCGCGAAGTCTCGCTACTTTTGTCAAATATTTTTTTACCTTTTTCTTTATCAGTTTTTGTACTTACAATTGCCTTCATACTTTTTGCTACTTCTGAGTATAAGGACAGATACAAGATTTTTTATAATTTACAAGGTTATCCATTTTAAAATTTAATATGTTTTGTCCTACACTGTATATCCTAAAAGATAAAAGCATTCTGATGAAAGATATGGATTCTTCAGAATCTACCCAACAAAACAGTGTTTTTTATTTATTTTATACGTTAAAAAATAAAAAAGTTGGGAAGATGTATCTCTATTACGCTTCTTAGAATAATTTAAAATTATTTTTCAGATTTGGATGGTCACATTTCCGAAACTAATTGAGATAGACACATCAAATGTAATATTTTTTTAACGCATTTTAAAAAAATTTTTGGTGGTGATATAATATTCAGGGTATTCCATTTAAAAAAATCATACCTATTGTCGTACCCTGTATATCATATGAGATAATAATCATCGGATTACTGATTAGAATACTACCGAATTAACCAAACAAGCTGACATTTTAGTTTATTTTGTACAATAAAAAATAATAATGTTAAGGGGGTGTAAATTTATAATAACATATGTATAATAAGTTTTAGGTTCCAAAAAACATTTGTAATAATTTATAATATTTTTCCAGTAAAAAGCACCTCATTTTAAGTTAGATTGGTAAGTTTCAGAATTTTGACCAAAAAATGTATTTCTATCTCATAGTGCGATGACCAGCTGCATCAACCGGCATAACACAAAAGAAATATAGCAAAGGCGGCCGCGAAGACAAGCATGCCAATTTATTTGCTTTAAACTTTTTAGTGTTTTTTTTTCTTATCAAAGAGCACCAAATTTACATTTTTAAACTGTTCCTTCTATACTTTCTGTGCACATAAAGAATCATGGTAAAGAAAGATGAATGAATAAAATAAAAAGCCCAACCGAGAAAAAAATTATTTTAGTTTTGAAACCAGGCTGATTCTCCAATCTTGAACACTAAGTCTCTGCATGCGACATCCATATAATCTTCGCTTTAAATTTTTACACTTTATAGGTTTGTTCCCGCAGTCTGTCAAAAATGTTTGCAACCGTTCGGATTCTGCGCACGTCAAATTCGTCGTTCCAGCAGTGCCATGTTTGTAACATTATACAATTGTTTGTTGTTCCAGCAGCAGTTTTAAGATGTTTAAAACATGTTTGAAACTGTTTGAAAAGTTTGCAAACTTTCTTCAAACATTACTGACAAATTTTTAACATAACCTTTCTTGTATTGACGTATAAGCAGTCTGCAAGCCTTGTTTATTTTTTCGTTCCAGCTGAAAGCTGTTGCCAACATTTCTGACTAATGTTTATAACAATTTCAGCGTTTTACGATTGTTGCTAACATGTTTCCAACATTCTGCTGGAACAAACCTTATATGTATCCCTTTGCAGTCTCTCTGCGATCTTCAAGTTGTGCGGTCACGTTTCGTAGCAGACTACATAGCGTCCCCGGGTAGGCAGCTGAAGGCGTTGTACGGGCGTTTCTGTGCCCTTGGGGATCGAGAAAAGACTCATGCAGCATCTTTTTTCCTGAACTAAGCGCTGTGAGTGAAGATTCCTAAAAACCTGATCATTTTATGTTAGCGGTGTGCACGTCTTTTCGTAACGGCCGAGGACGGTGGCGCCCTCTACTGGAAGCGTCAACAAGTGACAGTAAAGGTTATGCGCAATACCAGTAGCAGTTTTTTGGATTGACACCTACAATTTATGCATTAAATCGATTATTATTTCGTATCGAACAAAAGTAAATATTTGAACAATTTGAACCGGAATTTCTGGGGCGGAAAGCTCGACCATCCAGATTTTTCACGTACGAAGCCCTGGAAAGCATAGTCCGAAAGGGGGAGAGCTGATTAATCGTCTTGCAACGGGACCAACAGCAGAGAAAGCAAAGCAAAGCATGTATCCCTTGATATCCTGCTTGATATATCCAAAGCTTTCGACCAGGTTTTGCATGACACACTTCTCAATAAACTTCCCTCCCATGTATGATCCTTCTAGAAAACTCTGTTCATGACTCTCTACTTTTCTTTCTAATCGAACTATATCAGTTATTGTAGATGGTCACTCTTTAAGTTTTCACCCAATTAATGCTGGGGTGCCTCAGGGTTCAGTACTTGCAGTACTTGGTTTCTTTTTCACATCAACGACCTTCTCTCTTTCACCACCAATTCCATTCATAGTTTTGCTGACAATAGTACCCTCCAATTCAGTTTTTAGGTTCCTAAACCAATCTCTAAGCCTGACTTAGATAGCAAACCCAGAGCGATGCAGAATTCTCTTTCAAAGGACCCTTATCTAATATTGGATTGGGGCGCCAAAACTCTCGTCCAATTTGATTCATTCAAAACTCAATCATGTTCCATGTCGCGGAAAAAGTCATCAAATACTTATCCTTTACTTATGAGCGACCAAGTTCTGCAGAGCAAAGACACATCTAATCTTGTGGGAGTAACATTTGAGAATAACCTTAACTGGCACAAACCCATTATATCCATAGCAACGGCGGTTTCAAAAAGCTTGGATTTCTTTTTCGAGGCAACAAGTATTTTTCCCTTCTAATTTATACACTCTGTATGTATCCCAAATCCAACCCCTCAAGAATATAGTTCTCATGGAAATGGCGTCCCCCACAATACTGAGCATTCTTGATTCCATTCAGAAAAGAGCTGTTCACCTTATTAATGATCCCTTGCTTACAGAGAGGCTTTCTTCTCTTGCCCATCGTCGAGCTGTAGGGGATCTATCGCTTATTTATAAGTACTTCCACAGCTTTTGCTCCGAGGAATTGTTCAGTATAATTCCTCCACTTGCACCTCCCAATAGAGAAACTCGTGGTGACGCCGCAGGTATGTATTCCTATTCGGTCCAACTGCACAGGCCCCGAACTTCCCACCTCGTTCGTTCTTTAATCAATAGAGTTTCCAGAATGTGGAATCTACTGCCCGCAGAGGTCTATTTCTCGAAATCTTTAACTATTTAAATGCTGTGTATATTATACACTTTTTATCCCGAGGCGAAGGGATAAAAAGATACTTTAGAACAGAAGTTTTCAAACTGTTTTTCACAGTTTTGTATTATTTTTTTGCAAAAATATATATTACAGAAAAAATTAAGAAAATTAAGGCACTATCAAAAACAAAATGTCAAAATAATGTTTGGTGATAGAGACAATTTGAACTATATTCAAAAAGTATGCGAAATTTTGGTAGCCAAGGTAATTGTGTTGTAACAATGTCACTTTTTACTTTTGTCCCTCAGGGCGTAAAGTAGCACTTTTAAACCGTGAAACAAGTGATTAAAGTAATTACTTTAGTCCCTGAAGTGGAAAAAATAAATTTTATACAAGGGATCCTTTCCCACACCTTAGAGCTAGTTCATACAGACGCGAAAAGCGAATTGCGAAACGCAAATTGCATTCTCATTGGTAAATTTCACATAAAATTAAGGGCGGGTAATTCAAAATTAAGATAGCTTGAAGATGTTGCGAATTCGCAAAATTTAAAATCTAGTGGGCGGGAAACTTAAGATCATTTTAATTTCTGGCGAATATTCGCGTGCGCACATGCGTAGAAACAATAGGTTATTTGTCATATGTCATTTTAAAAACAATTTTGTTATTGTTGTTTTTATGTCATTCTATTAGCTGTTTGGAACGTTATTTTTGTGTTCGTTTTCTTAAGTATTTTGTGTTTTTTGATTTGAATTTACGTTAACTTTTTTAGCCCTTTTCATTTATAACAAATTTGCAGCGTTTCTACGTCTTTGTTGCCAAATAAATGTGCTATATTCTTTATTAATCACATCAGATTAATGTTATAATATTAAAAGGAAAAACAAAGAAAATCTAAAAAGAACCCAAGCGTAGCGTCACCACCTAAATAAAAACAATATAGAAATTTGTAGGTTAGGTTGTTGCCAGAGACAACAATGAGACGAGTAACTGGTCCTAACAATTTGTCCATTGTATTTATCTCTTTCTGGTTTAACGCAAGTTCCAATAAATATGTCTTTGTCTTTCATCATGGCAGCCTATCGTAGATGGAGCAATCATCGCTTTGCCCTGGTTGCCAAGTTGTTTACATTTTCTGCATGTAAACTTTAATGTCCTTTTTGGCTCGCATCTAATTAAGAGAAAGAAAATATACCATGAATCGAATATTTTTAACTTGACAAACGTTGCCGCAGGCAGTCACGCCGAAATGTTATTCGATATTTGTGTTTGATATTTTTCAAAGGTCGATTTGTTTGGACAGTTTGTTTACATTTTCTGTGATTTATTGTGTGTTTCGTGGTTTTTTACCTTTAATTGGACTTTGAATATTGACTTTTATTAGTGATTACAGTGTATATATTAAATTTGTGCTTTTCAACAGATAATTTAAGGTAATATTGACATGCTTATCTGTAAGAAAAAATCTTTATAAAAACCAAATAAATGACATTTTTAATAAGGTGTGTGTAATTATTGAACTAAACCCCAAAATTTTATATTAATAGGAAACAAAAACAAGTAC
Source organism: Listronotus bonariensis (assembly GCA_014170235.1). Lineage (NCBI taxonomy): Eukaryota > Metazoa > Arthropoda > Insecta > Coleoptera > Curculionidae > Listronotus > Listronotus bonariensis. The sequence goes on from JACEGR010005216.1 coordinate 20,236, forward strand.
CTAACATTAAAAGCAAAAATAGCACAGCTATATAATTTGAATTTGGCGGGCAAACGATAAAGTCGACTCACGCGCCATCTGCTTTTACCTTCCTTGAAGACAGACAAGGAAGGCCCAGCAGCTATCTCTCTCTCGGATAATTTATTTACATTTAGTTGCTCGTCTCATTGTTGTCTCTGTTGTTGCCTAAAATTTCGGCGAATTTCGCAGCTGTATAAAAATGACAAAAAAACGCGATTTTTTGGCCAAATATTCGCTTTCGCAATTCGCTTTTCGCGTCTGTATGACCTGACTTTTATTTTGCCGATGCGAAAACTAAAATCGATTTTCAGTTCGATTACAAACTTGTTTATAGGGCCAGTTATTACAGTTTAGCAGATTAAAATTGTTTTCAGTTGTATGTGTAATAATATGGTGTGTTTTTTTTCAACGCTGCTCGCAACAATGCAATAAAGCAGATGGTTCGATAAATAATACAAACCGCTGATTGCTCCAAACCTATCAGGATATTTTACCGGCAATTTTATACATCAGTAATTTAAAAACATGCAAAAATCAAATAAAAGGTATTTTTACAGTCTGAAAGATTTTCTGGATTTTTTTTTTATCTTTGGACAAACCACGAAGGCTAAAAGCCTAAATACTAACGTACCGTGGGTGTCTTAAGCGAGGTTAGAGGGAGTTTGTTGACACGGGACTTAAATACTTGAAGATTTGGGGGAAGGAAAGGCCTCCGCGGGCAGCAGGTTACACAATCTAGAAACTCTAGGGATAAAAAACGAACAAAGTGAGAAGTTCGGGGCCTGTCCAGTTGGACCGTATAGGGATGCATACGCGCGGAACCACGAGTTTCTCTGTTGGGAACCGTAAGTGAAAGAACTATATTGGACAATTCTTCGAAGCAGAAGCCATGGAAATACCTATAAAAAAGCGATAGATCCCCCACAGCCCGACGATGGGCAAGAGAGGGAAGCCTTTCTGTAAGTGAAGTCATTAATGAGACGAATAGCTCTTCCTTGAATGGAATCAAGAATGCTCAGGGTTGTTGGGGACGCCATGCCCCAGATATGAGAATAATATTCCAAGGGAGGTCGGATTTGGGACACATATAAAGTGTATAAATTTGAAGCGGAAAAAATACTTTTTGGCTCGAAAGAGAAATCCAAGTTAAGGTAACTTTCAAATGTGGCGCCCACAAGATTGAAGGTGTCTTTGCTCTGTAAAACTTGTAAGTAGAGGATGAGTATTTGATGACTCTTTTCGCGACAAGGAACATGATTGTGTTTTGGATGCATTAAAATTGACGAGATTTTTGGCGCCCCAATCCAATATTAAATTAAGATCCTTCGAAAGAGATAACTGCATCGCTCTGGGTTTGTTTTCCAAATCAGGTTTAGTGATGGGTTTAGGAACTTGAAAGCTGGAGTGAAGGGTACTATCGTCGGCGAAACTATGAATGGAATTAGTTGTGGACGAGAGAAGGTCGTTGATGTGAAGAAGAAACAATGTTGGTGCCAGGATGATTTTTTCTTACTGTAATTGGTCTTTTTGCAAGAAGAATATTGCAGACGCTATTTTTCTTGCGGCTGCCCGGCTACTTCAAAAAATATTTAAGTATTTTTTAAAGTATACTATACAGAGTGTCCCAACTCTATTTATACACTAAATAACTTTGCTCCCCGGTTCAAGATACAAAAATATACTTAAAATATAAAAGTTGATTTGGATACACTCTTTTTACTTTTTACTAACAGTACTAGTTATTATACAACAGACTCTTTATAGTAAATTAAATTTTCTTAATGGAACACCCTGTATATTTTAACAAATTTTGACTCTGTATTAATCATAGATAACCTACATTTAGATCCGCAGTGGCAAGAAGCATTTTTCGGATTTTTACGACCTTTCGCAGTAAACAAATGAATGGGTCGACGAACATGCGCACTTAAAAGCCGTGCCAAAATACAAACACCGGCACCCCGTAGCCTCCGTCCGCGGTCTGACCGTAACGCTCATTAGCTACCGTACTTTGAACAGAAAACCAGGACGCCGTCCAAGGGAGATTAACTTTTTAATAAGGAGCGCTCGATCCCATTTAAGCCTATGTTCGCTAAATTTCGTGACGTAATCTTTTTCCGTAATTCTTTGTTTACAATGGTACTGGAAGGTTTTTTTCGAGGTTTTGGTGTTATTTTTTTGCTTTTTAGTCATTGGACTTTTATATATGTTTAGTTTTTAATGTTTATAGTTAAATTGAGTAGTTATTAGTACTGCAGTTACAGAGAATTTTAAAACCTGTAAACAGGGGTCACTGACCTTTGGATATTTTTACAGGGAATTTACGTTTAAATCGTTATTAAGGGTAAGATACAATTTTTTTATGTATTTTTAGTGATTTTATTTTATGGTATGCAAGTATTGGTTTATTTTGTCAGATAAAAAATTATTATGGCAAAAATGTGACGTCACAAAGATAACCTATATTTCGGACAAATAAAAAATCGAGCGCTCCTTATTAAAAAGTTTACCTTCCTTGAACAATGCTAAATTTTTGGTCATCAGCTTGGACGCTTGCTTCGTGGAATTTATGAAGCGTGTATCCATCGAGTACACACGTAAAAGGTAGGGTAGGGCGGGGCTAGTTGAGCAATTTTTCACTTGATCGGTTATAGCTCCTCAAAAATAAGTCTTAATGGCTTATAATGCATACTGATGGATTAGCAATTTATTCCTTATTAATAGTGTCCATAGTAATTTCTTTTTAATAAGTCAAATTTAGGAGCTACATCTGTTTTAATGTAGATAGTCAAGTATGCCCAACGTACCCCATAGGTGGGGTAAGTTGAGCAAGGGTATAGGGCTAGTGGAGCACTTAGAAAGTATAGTCAAATCATGGCTTAAATGTTAGATACGTTCACAATAAAAATACATTTTGACAATTTGCTTTTTATATTTATAATCTAATAGTGACAAAACAAGTCTCATTAATAAGACAGCAACGTACCTAGCTTAGCTTAACTATTGGATTTAATATCTATGAATTCATCTTTGTTTTTTAAACTTTTTAAGCAGTTTTATTTTGCATCTCTTGTAATGCCTTCTGTATCTGTTAAAATTGCAGCTTTTCTTGGACCAGCCTTTGGGTATGGTCGAACTATTTCTAGAGAAAATTTATAAGTTAGATAGGTCAGCTCGTTTTTTTGTTGCTTGTATAAAGTTCGGGTTGCAGCCTCTTTTAAATCTTCAGAAGACTTTAGTAGTTTTACTGTTATAAGTCCGTATCCTAAATAATAATTAAAAAATAAACCATTTTATATTTAAAACCGTGAGGTTAGTTGGGCAACTGTAGCTCAACTAACCCCAACCTGAAATTTTAAAGAAAAAGTGAATTTATTAAAAGACCGGTTAGAATTGTATCCAAAATCTTTATACATATTAAAACTGCAATAAATTTACTTAGGATTAACACTTACTTGATTAAGAACGGAATACATTTAACTATAACAGATAAAATTTTCCGGCTTGCAATTATTTTACTTTTTTATCACAAAATAAACAATGCGCACGGACACTTTTCTCGTTCGCCGCGTCACCACTAGTGGTCGCACAATAAGTTTCCCTTGTGCAACCCCTTCTTTACGCTATTTGATGCTTTCGCGTGCTGTCGATAGTTTTTGAGATATTTTGATTGCCCAACTTACCTCTATGCTCAACTAGCCCCGCCCTACCCTACGTATAATTTGCCGCTTCATGAAGTTAGCCAAGCCAGCGTCCAAACTGATGACCAAAAATTTAGCATTGTTCTGGAAGTCTATAATGAAACTACAATTGTCTTTGCTTTTACCTATAGATTCTTCTCTTACAATTAGAGCACTGGCAAGATCTCGTAAAAAAATAATAACAGTAATATTAAAAAATAATTAATGGGATTCAAGAATATAACCCCAAAAACAATTATTTTTATACTTTATTAATGTTCATATGCCGTAAGCCGTAATTTTCTGTCACCTTGGGCACCGGTAATTAAACTCAGGTAAATACAGATTGTGGTTATTGTTAAGTAGTACTTTTCTAAGCCTAGTACCGATCGTCAATACACAAAAGAATTACGAAAAGTTTTCGGTTGCTTAAGTCACGTGAATAAATAACATAAACAAATTAAATAAAAGCTATGGATTTCTTTAAAAGGAGTAAAAATTATTCGAAGGTTACAATTTTAATGTAACTAATTAATTTCATTTAAAATACAAAGTGCGGTAAACTTGCATGGTGTGTCAAGATGTTTTTCGCAGCTGTACTTGGTTAATAATGCTGTTGATATTATACAGAGTAGGGTAAAAGTATAATTTATCTAAATAAAACATTTTATATTATATCTAACTTTATTAGGAAATATAACCATCCTAATTAGGTATTCGGGTAATTATTACAGTACCACCATTTTGTAGTATACAGGGTTATTTTTTAACTTGGTATTTTTCTTTAACCACTGTATAAAACGCAAAAAATTAGAAAATATTTTCACTTGTAATTAATAGTGCTAAATTTTTTCCGGAAATTTTTCAAGACCACGAATATTTTGAAAATTATCCCGAGCCGCAGGCGACATTAAAAAATGCATTGTTTAATATATTTTATGCTATTTATTTAATGACTTAATAAAAGGTTATATTTTGGAAACAATGAACAAAATTAATAACTAATAAATATCGATATAAAGGTTTTGCAGGTTGCAGTGGCAGCGGATTTTTAAGTTAAATTTATTTGTGTTTTATATGGTGTATGTGTGAAGATATCCGCCGGGTAAAAATGTCTTCGTTTTTTAAATAAGAAAAATTGAACAAAATAAAAAAGTAAGTTTTCATATGTTTTTAGAACATTGAATCATACGTAATGCATTGAAAAAAATAGTTCTCATTTTGAACGATTTATATAACTTTTGTTTTTACTACGAAGGCTATTTGAAAAAAAAGACCTGTGACTAACACCCCCACAGACGCTCAGGTCTACCCACGGTCTACCTGATCGAAAGAACTGTACAGTTTTTTATTCAGGTAGACCTGAGTGTGTGTGGGCAAAACTGTACAGTTTTTTAACCTGTTCAGGCGACCGAAGTAAAATCAAAAATATCCTATTTGTACCGCCACAGACACTCAGGACCGTTTAGAGGTTGTAAAGTTTTTTTAACCTGTTTATTTTAAAAAGGCGACTGAAGCCGGCATCCTTTGTGAACTCGAAGGTGAATTGGTTTATTTGTAATTGAAAAAATACATAGTTATTGATTATGGCAACAAAATTTTTTAAACAATGCAAAAAATTTTTTGGGTTGTTTTTTTAATTAAAAAGAATAAACTATAGGTAAACTCCATTTAATAACTTAATGATTATAAATATAATTTAAATGTCATAAAAAATACTAAAATTAATAAATGTAATATACAAGGTGTCCCATAAATAAAAGCTTGTGTGTGCGCAGTTTTTCTCTCCGGTAGTCCGGAGTGCATATAGGGTGTTTCCCAATTTACGGTAAAAAATTAAAGGTTGTTTTGTAAGATAATAACATTGAAAGCTGAGATTATACTCCCAACTCGGACCTATACTTAAAAAGGTAAAAGTTATTATTTTGTTTTATTAATTATAGACTTTACCATAACTTTTTAGCCAACCAATAGCGGTTTTTTGTTTCAAATATATAAAAAAGTGTTTGAACGACAGCAGATGGGGAAAGGTCGCTTCTTATTCGGATCTTAGACTAACTGCATATCACTATGTGAAAGTAATAACAAATTTTAAAGAAAATACCAATAACATTTAAACTAACGACTCAATGAATCAGGTGTCTTTTAAATTTTTTCAATGTCTTTGGGTGTCCAGAGGCAAGTAATTAGGTTAATTTTATTTTCGTTTTCTTAAAAAGTAAGTGAGATCAAAAAAACTTGATGGCAAAACAAATGTTTTTTTTAAGCAAAGAAAATATAAATATAAAAGACAGCCCAATCGAAACCGAATAAGGAATATGTAAGATAATAATAACTCTCTAAATATTTTTAAAAATTTCAACACCCTGTATTTTAAAAATAATGTTATTTTGGGCCTTTACAGTGTGTCCACGAATGGACTTTTAGCTCTACCTCTAAAATTTTGTATTTTTATTATTACGAAACAAAAAATCTTTGTCTAAAAAGCTAAAAGCCATATTAAAAAATGCCCTATGATATACAGGGTGGTTCAAAATCGCAAAAATAAATTTTTAAAAATCAAAAAAAAAAATTGAAAAATATATTTCGAAACTACCTAATACAAAAGCATTAAAAAGTAAGTTTTATACATTTTCTATCATTTATGATTAGTCGGTAAAATTAAGTGTTAACTATAAAATATAGGGTGTTCCATTTAAAAAATATAACTTTGATACGTCACACTTCTTTGAGATATATATATATATATATATATATATATATACAGGTCGGATAAGATACACCTGAGCGTCTGTGGGCAGCGTAACAGACAAATAGAAGCGAACTTAAAGTACGACACCCAACTCGTAGTTGAAGATTCCTGGACCATTTTTCCAAGTTATTATTAACAAGCCAATTTTTCGTAAGTAGCTTCATTTTGACGTGATGCCCAACTGTTTTCTTTACAATAATTTTTGTTGGTGGTAGCTTACAGGGGTAGCAGGAATTAAATACATATGTTGAATTAATGAATATCAAAAAAAAAAACCGGAGGACGTACCTCGCAATTTATAGGACAATGTGGGTGTTAAATGATATAAATATTATTTAATCAACAGAAAAAAATAGCTGGTTAGTAGTTATTTTTCTCGATATCGTTAACCATATATGTTGGTGGTAGGGGTCTCTTTGATGAAACCTTACATTTTGTTAAACAATAGCTATTTACGTTACTAGACCGGAAAATGGTATTTTACGGGTCGACGAAAAACATTTACTGGGCGAGCCGTAGGCGAGTCCTGTAGTTTTGAGGAGACCCGTAAAATTATTTCCGGTCGAGTATCGTACATAATTTTTTTTAATTGACTGGAAAAATATAGATATAATAATATATAATGTATCAAATAAGATATAATGTATCAAAATTTCGTTCATACCTTTCTTTACTCTTAGTGGGCAATAAATTGAAAGTCACCTTGGACGCTGCTTCAATTATTTCATCTGGATTTTCCATGTCTGACTCCATTTTGGCAAAATGATGCTTTCTTTACTTTACAATATCTTGAACTGTCAAATAGTAACAATTGAACTCTGACAATTTTTGTCATGGCTAACAGGATTTTTGATATCAGGGACCGGAATGTAAATGAGAGACCGGAAAGTAAACTAGGGACCGGAAAGTAAATTAGTCCTGTAAAATAGCATTTTCCGCTTAAAAATTGAGTGGAAAATTCAATTTTCCGGTCAATTAAAAAAATATATTTTTTCGGTTTATTTAAATAATTATTTTAAAAATTAACAGAGAAAATCCCAGTTTGTAATAAAATTTTGATATATGTCAAATCAACACATTTAATTCCTGCTACCCCTGTAAGCTACCACCAACGAAAACTGTTGTAAGGAAAAAGTTAGGCGTCTCGTCAAAATAAAGCTACTCACGAAAAATTAGCTTCTTAGTAATGAATGGTAAAAATGGTCCAGGGCTCCCTAACTGTCGGTAAAATATCATAGTTTTTTAAAAAGTTATAGAATTTAGATTCTACCACAGCTTTACTAATTGAAGGTTTTTGCATACTTCCTTACAAAAATGTGATCATCATGATTTTAAACTATAAATAGATAAGAGTATGTAGATTTTTCTTAAACTATAGGTGACCTTGTATAAAATGTTATTACAAAAATCTATTGAATTTCTATTAAAGAACATCATTATAAACCGGTTTATTAATTGTTTTTGGTTTGTAAGTAAAATATATGTATGTACATCCTTATACATTGTTTTTCAACATTTATTTTTTTCACAACCAACAAATTAATGAGTATTTAATAGAGACATTTTGCACCTCTTAAAATAACAGACGTTTTTTGGCCTCCTTATGGTTATCGTTATTAAACATAACGATTACAGCAGCAGTTTTAGACAGATATTTTGCAGCCTCTTCGAATAAATTTATCTTGCGTCTGCGCTTTCGACACATAACCTTATTTTTACCTGTGGTTCACAGATTTTAAAGTTTACGAAAAATCAGTACTTACTTTTATTCTCCATAAGTTATATATTGATATTTAAATATATGCAAATAATTCTCTTGATTTTGTTTTTCAAAGTAGATGTAACAATACAGTATAAGCAAAACACAAAAAATAAGGTTAGGTTTGGTAGTAGAATAAAAAGCAAGGGTGCCAGATTGTAACATGTAAATAGATTACTGATTTAAAACATCCTTAAAAATGCAAGTCCGTTTTAATTTCTTTACACTATTTGATTTTTCTTACTGCTATGGATTTTTGGCTAATTAGAGCCTATGTATCAATGATATTTTAATTAATACGGCATTAAAATGTCAACCTTCTTAAATAATTGATATTAAAAATTCTACAATCCGACAACCACGCAGTTTAACAATAACGATAAGCTCTTCGGTATTCATCCGTAATTAAAGGAGTCCGGTATGGTTAATAACGATACCGGATCATGTTTGCGTTACTGCGCAGACTTAGAATAACGTTAACCACAACGGAATTGCAAAATAAGAGGTGCAAAATGTCTCTACTATAAAGTAAATAAACCTAAGGATTTTAGTTTGATTTTACAGCTCTACTGAAGAGTTCCGTGGAGTTTTCGAAACGCGTTAACGGAGTGAATCAAAGTGGATATTAAATTAAAAGAAAAAGATTCTTAGCTTTCGACTGCGTCATGATAAAACCACTTTTGATTTTATTCTAAAAAGTATTACACCGGATGTGTTAGAATTTTTAAGGTATATTTAATATGACTAGGGGAGAAATGCTTCTTAAGCCGTGTCCAGACTTAAAAAATAATAATTTTTAATTACCCATGAAGCCTTTTTCTTATTTTTTGTTGTAGAATCGTTTGATTAAGTTTGTCGGTTGTGTTACTGGACACCCTGTATGTATGTAGGTAATTTGATTTAAATTTATGAAAACTTTGATGTCTATTGGTGCCTAAACGGTGAGGTTTATCTACTTTCATGAAGAGTACCTTATTTTTTAAGTTTTTAATGGTCTATAAAATGGCGCCCCCAGCTTTGCGATATCTGTCAAAATAAAAAGTGATGATGTAAATAAATTTTAAGATTTAGGTAAAGTGCCCTCTGGCGGTATTTAGAAAAAGTACTTTTGTCCCAAAATTTTAGAATCTGCAAAGTTTGATTTGTGTGCCAAATATCAACGGATTGGTTAAAAAATAAATGCAATATGGCAAAAAAAAACAAAATAAAAATTGAACTTTCACGACTTGTAACTCGAAAACGAATGACATTTTGAAAAAAATGTATATGAAGCTCTACCCTTATTTTGTCAAGTGGAATCACCCCCTTAAGTTTCGTGATCGATATTTGAATCACCCTGTATAGAAAAAAATTATTTAAACTTTATCACTCCATATCTTAAAAGTTAAGACACTTATAAGTTAATTTGAACTTTTCTTCTTAAAATCAGCCAATGATTTACCCCAACTTTCTTACGACCAATAAAAAGTATTTTATGTGTGTTCTTTTATTGATCTGTAATACCTTAGAAACGAAATATGTTATGGTAGCAATAATACCTGCTATCACACCTAGGGCATTATGATAATGCCCGCTTATAATGCCCTAATGCGCTAATATGGAAATTTTATTGCTTATCCAATTTTATTTCTCTCACAATAAAGATCAAGTTTATACAAACATATGTATTAAAATAAAATCAATAACTTACCAGTTCCTGAAAATATGTCATTAAAACGGTTTCGGTTATTTGAAGAATTGCGTTCGCATCTTTCCAAATACCAAATATGCCATACTCCCGATCATACTGTTGCCTTGATTTAACTGGCAAACGATTTTCGGTCGCTTTTATGGCCTTTTCTCTTATATTTTGTGGAATTTCTTCCGTTTTGAGCAAATCGTTAAATAAAAAATGCCAACTGACTAACTGATAGAAACATCAAAGTCAAACTTAACACCAGTCATTATCTACTTACGTATACAGGTACACCTGCACCTTATTTTTATATTGCGAATAAATAATGTAATTAGTCATTGAAAAACTCTTTTGGGTAAAACATAAAGCATTATATGCACCACGGGCTTTACTGGACTATAATGCCCTGAAGGTCGAAATAGCCCGAGGGTAGATTTCGACCTGTCCTAGTAACGCCCTTGATACATAAATAGCTATTTCATAGGCCTTCCAGAGAGGTACCACATAAGGGGTTGATAAAAATGTTTTGAAAAATACATATTTATATTCATTTATAGAAACGGTAATTTTCTTATTTTTTGATATTTTCATAGGTCCTAACACCCTGTATTTACGTCGCCCTTGAATGGCAAGTTAAAAGTATGCCACACTAGCGAATATACAACGGACCCACATAAAATCAGTTTGCGTCACTTTTGTTACAAAACCCGGCCGCAATGATTACGATTAATTTAGTTTTGATATACCACAAAATTCAACGCAGTGAAAGTACTAATTAGCTAACCAAACAAACTTACACTGGTCAACAATATTTTTGCCTAAAAACCGTTAAAAGGAATATTTTTATGCATGTATATTCCATAGAAAGAATCAAGGAACTTTTAGTAACAAAAGAAATTAACTCTTAAAAAAAACTACAAATCTATTGCTATGCGAAACATCCTTTGATACAGAATCAAGCTAATTCACTCAGCCGTATTTCAAATTGACCTTATGGGTTTATATGGCAATGCATAGACATAAAATTTTATATTTGGCGATAAAATTTAATCTAATTCACAAAAACAAATACAAATGGAGGATTTGCCTTTAAAAGTTTTGATTTGCCTGTGGGGGCCAGCCAAAAAAATAACTTGTTTCGCGGATTTAATCGTATCATGTGTAGGTAAGTTTGTTTTTTTCTTTTTGACAACCCACGAAGGCATATGCCTAAATACCAGAGTACCGTGGGTGTCGGGTTATTAGATGTTTAACCTATCGTTACCCCTGTTCCGTCAAAGTTGTCCAAGCACTGAAACATGCAGTTATGCATTTCACAGTACCTTTTTAGACAACGCGGTAGTGCCACCACGGTCGTTATTTTTAAATAACTACTACCTAAATATGTCTCCCCCGCTGGGAATCGAACCGGTGACCTCTGGCTTTGAAGATCCAACCTCTGTCCACTGCGCCACGGGGGTTGTTGGTGTTAGTCTAATGTCTCATTTTTAGATAAAGCAGAAAGTAAAATCCTAGTTGTGCACCTGAAGATGCATTAAATTCAAAGAAAAAAGTACATATGCGAAGTTCAGACAGTTAAGAAGAAAAACGTATAGTATAAAAACATGGACGCATCGATTGCCGACCAATATATTGTTTCTCCGTCAGTCGCGGTAGTTAGCGGATGCAAATTCTCTGGATAAGAAAAGGAAAAAAATTAATTGGTTTATGACAAATACACGAACACGCAATTTATTAATATAGCCGCGCTTGTTGCTGCTCCAGTGGGGTCGGCCTAGTCGATCACCGGAGTTAATCATTGAGAAGCGCGGCTATAACTTGGATGGGTGACCGGGTGGCATTTTCATATGTTACCGACAAAAACAGGCGTTCGGTTTGCCGAATACGTCTCATTAAGTTGCCGACGTATTCCTAGTTTACGTCTGTAACATAGACAGAATAAAATAGCCCAACTGATAAAGCATATTAACATGGAAAAAATATAACAGTTTGTTTTACTGTAATTAAGTTAAGGAATAAGAAGGGAAATTGTTTATGCTAATTTCACTCATTTTTCCTTACAGAAATATCGAATTTAATCAACGATCAGTAACGAATATTTACTGCAACTGTTTGATATGCTAAAGAATAAAATGTCTGGATCATCTCATTTATGTTACAGACGTAAACAAAAATACGTCGGCAACTTACAGATAGGTATTCGGCGATTCGAGCGCTTTTTTCCGTCGGTAACATATGAAAATGCGACCGGGTGTCCGCCGGTTTTGGGTGACGGCACGCGGTATTCTGCTTCTGGGGTTAAGGAACGGACCGGGCAGCAACCATCCATGTTATGGAATTAATGGTGTGAATGGGAAAAAGTAGGAGTCAAGGCACAATAACCCTCTAAGGCTGCAGCGAACCACCTAGGGAGGCTATGGTCCGACCTAGGTGGGAAGACCCCGAAAGGGCGAGAAAGAAAAATAAATATAAACATTTTATTTTTGTAAATTTATTTTTGCGATGTGTCTTTCTATCTTGTTTTATCAAATATTGCCAACTTTTTCTATAAACAGTGGATTAACTGTGCAAGAAATCTTATAAGTACTAAAATAAAGTAAAACTTAAAGGTTTAACTTATTTCACGTTGAAGTTACTTTTGGATTCAACTTCAACGTCAAATAACTTTTGAAAGAGTGAATTTATTAAAAAATGTTAGAAGACCTTTTTGTAGCACATCCGATTTCCTTTAAAAATATGTATAGGAGTTAGTAAAATATTGATATTTGTAGTAGTAACAAAATCCCAATCCCAGAAATAAAATTGAAATAAATAATAATTTAAAAAACTAAAAAACACGCTTTTATATGCAACCGAACTAAAAATTAGAAAATAATTTTTACATTACAAAGAGTTTGTATTACAGTAATAAAAGGTCAAACAATGAATCATAGTTATATACCTCAAAATAGAATTATAATAAAATTTAAGATAATAACAGAATAATTCACTTCAGAGTAAAAAGCGTGGGGTGCATTTCACTATTTTTTCATAACTTCTCCCTCATAGATATTTACAAATGAAATAATTATAACATGTAATATATTAAGCACCCCACGCTTTTATTCTGAAGTGAATTATTCTGTTATTATCTTAAATTTTATTATAATTCTATTTTAAGGTATATAATTATGATTCATTGTTTGACCTTTTATTACTGTAATACAAACTCATGTAATGAAAAAATATTTTTTAATTTTTAGTTCGGTTGCATATAAAAGCGTGTTTTTTTTAAACTATTATTTATTTTTCATTTTTTAGTTCGATATATCAATTAGTTTTCTGCGGACATGTGATATTCAAATGTTTCACGAACTATTTCGTAATCTAATCATTTCATTTAAAGCTTCATGGGGTTTTTCCCGTTAACTTAGAGTAGTCAAGTTCTTCAATCCGCATACCGTCTAATGATTTCACACGACTAAGTGCATCATAAGCTTGTCCAGCCGCAAACAGTCGCGAGCCCAGATAAATGACTGCATGATCGACTGTACAACCTTGCATCTTGTGAACCGTCGAAGCCCAACTCAAGAAAATCTATAAAAGAATTTATTTATCCTGGCGATCCTAATCAGGATAACGGGATACTGTTTGTAGATTATTGCATTGTCATGGGTCCTTGATACGTGTGCAAAATTTCAAAGAAATTGAATCGCTGGAAGTTGGTGAAAATTAAGCTTAAAGATTCCGTTACATACATACATACATACATACATACAACCCAAGCTAATAAAAGCGTGTTAAAAATAGTTCAATGTTCAAAGCTCGATTACATGGAAACGGGTTATTTGACGACAATTTTTTAGATCAACAATTTGCGAGTTTTGCATTAAAAAAAAAAGTTTGTTGTCAAAAAACTGTTAGTCGCAAAGATTGACCTCTTAATATTAATCTTAAGGGTTCAAACCTTCACAATATATGTTTTGCCACCTTTAATAATATTTTCGATATATTTTTAGAATCTTGATTTAACCGACAAAAATATTTTTGCCGGCTAGTGTTTTAATAAATTGATTAACTCAAATTTTTAAGCTTATTTTTATTCGAAGAAAAAATAAAATTTTAATTAATATATTAATAAAAAATTCTTATTTAAATTACACGAAGTGAATCGATTTTATTGTGGCGTGCCACTTGTATTTACCGAGATAATAATACATTAATAAAATGGAAAACAACAGATTATTATTCTTTTTTATTAAGGTTACCAGTCTTATTCCACTTTTGGTGCAGTGAAGTGCTAATCCGCTGACTGTTTTGAGGTTATGTTATGATTGCAATTAGTGTTTTGGTGCTAGTTTGTGAATAATGAGCTAGAACAAGAAATAGCTAAACTATGGATACATACTTTTGGTTAGTAAAACTTTTCGGTTGATTTAAAATAAAAATTTGGTATTGGTGATATAGAAGGAACAGTTTAAAAATGTAAATTCGGTGCTCTTTGATAAGAAAAAAAATCACAAAAAGTTTAAAGCAAATAAATCGGCATGCTTGACTCCGCGGCCGCCTTTGCTATATTTCTTTATGATATGCCCGTTGATGCAGATGGTCATCGCACTGTGGGATAGAAATTAATTTTTTTGGTCAAAATTCTGAAACTTACCAATCTAACTTAAAATAAGGTGCTTTTTACTGGAAAAATATTATAAATTATTACAAATGCTTTTGGAAACCTAAAACTTATTATATGTTATTATAAATTTACACCCCCTTAACATTATTATTTTTTATTGTACAAAATAAACTAAAATGTCAGCTTGTTTGGTTAATTCGGTAGTATTCTAATCAGTAATCCGATGATTATTATCTCATATGATATACAGGGTACGACAATAGGTATGATTTATTTAAATAAAATACCCTAAATATTATATCACCACCAAAAAAATCTTTAAATGCTTTAATTTTAAATTATTCTTAGAAGCGTAATAGAGATACATCTTCCCAACTTTTTTATTGTTTAACGTATAAAATAAATAAAAAACACTGTTTTGTTGGGTAGACTTTGTAGAATCCATATCTTTCATCAGATTTTCTTTCTTTCTTTTAGGATATACAGTGTAGGACAAAACATATTAAATGTTAAAATGGAAAACCTTGTAAATTATAAAAAATCTTGTATCTGTCCTTACACTCAGAAGTAGCAAAAAGTAGAAAGGCAATTGTAAGTACAAAAACTGATAAAGAAAAAGGTAAAAAAATCTTTGACAAAAGTAGTGAGACTTCATGAGACTACATCGGAAACACAACAATAACTCTTATTATTTAAACTCTTTTACTTTTTTTAGTAAACAAGGCTAATAATAAACTAAGTAGATTAAATGTTGTATATTTATGTTTACTTAAAATACATTTTCAAGTTTCTTATTACCCCAATAGAAGTCGTCATATCTTTTTATAATTTTGCGTACATGTAGTTTGGAGTATCTACTTTGAAATACACAGCATGAGCCATTAAAATTTCAAAGTTGTTTTTTGGCCAAAATAATGGATTTCTATCCCATAGTGTATCGGCGCGTTGCTGTAAAGGATAGCGGCGCCTTTGTATAAAATAGTCCGATTGCAAGCGGCCTTTTTATGTTTTTTGTATTATTTTCAAAGGGTACCGAATTTGCACTTTTAAAATGTTCTTACTATAATTAAGATACAGGACGAAACAAATCCTTGGTTATAGGCAGAGTTGGGTAGTATTCGAATACTCGGTATTCTGAATACTATTCAGAATACATTTATGCGGTATTCGAATACTATTCGAATAGATTTATGTGTTTGGTATTCGGTATTCGACGGAATACTTTTTTGGTCAGATATTCGGTATTCTTTATTCTAAATATCGTTTTGAATTTTCTGGTATTCGAATACTGGTATCCGATATTCGAATATCGATATTCAGTACTGGTATTCGAATACCGGTATTCGAATGATATTCAAATACCTATATTCTGGTATTCAAATCCTGAATTTAAATATTAGCTTTGTTCGCGGGTTTAGTAATGAACTGATTCTGAACCAGAACCGAACTGGTTTAGAATTGTTTTAAAGCGCATGTCTAGTTATTTATTAGTTCGGAATTTTTATTTACCGCGAACGATTTTCTATACAGCTGAGGATGTATTCTAACCTAGCATTTTGGTTAGGATTTTTCATGGTTAAATTGGATACTACACAAAAAAAATTAAATTTAAACAAAAAGGTAATTGTTATACTGTCGAAAGCCACTCGAGGTCTCTCGGCGGAAGACGAGGGATTCCCTGCCTCCTCTTGTTTTTAACATAAGTATGTGTATTTAACTAAAGATAAAATTCAAACAACAAGAAATGGTAAAATCTTGTAATATTGTCTATATTTTTTAATAAAATCTTTATTTATTTTATTGCATACATACATTCATACGAAATACAATTAAAAATCCTTTGTTTATATACGCTCAAAATCACAAAAATATAAAAAAATATTCAACAGGTATATTAACCCGCATAAAAAGTGGCAGAAACAAATAAACTGTAATACAACGGTTTATTTCTGTACCACAAAAACAGAAAACAGCTGACCATGTCGACAATACGCATGAAATTCCGAACTGAACTTTTAGTTCCAACAAAAATTCCAGGATTGCTAATCAGGTTACGAACCGGTAACGAACTGATTCCATTGTAACCCGCGAACACAGAACTGTTACTAAAAATTCAGGATTTTACTAACCGCAAACGCTGCTTTTTTCACTGGGCATGCGAATAGTCCCAGAACCGGTTCAGGATCGAAACCGCGAACAAAGCTAATACTTATTTTATCAATATAATAACACACCAAATTAGTATGTTGATGTTAAATAAAAAATGTTAAAAAAAATATTATTGTAAACAAAAACATGCTTAGTCGATAGTTTTCAGTAGTATCTGCTACTTTCCCTCAGGCACTTGAACTGTTATCACTGTTATCATCAGTTGTGAAGTGATGTTAAGTGTAAAAATATGTTCTTGGGGTAAAACATATCATTAATTATGTTTAATCAATTATAGGAAGTCTGTTTAACAGGAAACTCGTTTTACACTTTTATTTAGCTTATAAGAGCGTATTTTTTGCATTAGGTATTGTTAAAATTAAAAAATAAACGGAAAACCATTTTTAAATTTAACAAAATGGCCTTAAATGCATAAAGAGATAACTTCTGCACTTTTTTCTACAGTATGTATGCATATATTCGTGTTTGAACTGGCGACAACCGTACAGAGATGAGCATACGTATAAGTCGATCGAAGTGCGCCGATGTTCCCGAATCCGACCGCAACGGGGCAAAAACTACCCCTTTGGATTATTCCACGTGGTCAAATAGTGCCATAAAAAACCCTCTAAGACAAGTACGCAAAAGCCTAAACCCTACCAAACATTATTTTACAGACAAGAAATAAAATTTAGGACTCTTTGTTTGACCTCCGGACAGTGCGGACGTGCGTAGAGGACTACAAAGTTCTTCCCGGAGTGGCGGTTAGAGGTGCCGTACGAACGTTTTTTACCTTCGGGGATCAAGGAAAAATTCACGCTAAATTGACGGCATCTTTCTTCTGGATCTAAGCGCTGTGAGCCAAGATTCCTATAAGCTGATGGTATCCTGTTTGGTGGTGAACACGAGGTATTTCTCAAATGGCGGGAAATAGATGGGCGTTCCATGGGAACTCTCAGTAGTGAAAGTGAAGGTTATACGTAACATCAGTAGCAGTTCTTGGTTTGACAGCCGACAATTTATGCATTACATCGATTGTTGAATTGTTTGTTTTCTTTTGGAATTTCTGGGAGCTACGAGCTCGAGTATCCAGATTTTCCGCCGACGAAGCCCTGGAAAGTATTGTCCGGAAGGGGAGAGTGGTGGATTGGACCTGAAGGGACCAAAACCAAGAAAAAATAGAGAGAGAGTTAGAAATATTTTCTTACCCGACAGGTTGACTCCTTTTTCTAATTCATTCCAAGCTCTATCTGTGTGTTTTCTTCGCAAATATTCTTTTAAAGTATAATTATAAAGCTCAGGGGTTTTTTCAACCTCCTTTACAAATCTAATATTAAACAAATCAATGTTTGGTCTAAAAATTTCTTGA
Source organism: Listronotus bonariensis (assembly GCA_014170235.1). NCBI lineage: Eukaryota > Metazoa > Arthropoda > Insecta > Coleoptera > Curculionidae > Listronotus > Listronotus bonariensis. The sequence continues at coordinate 38,252 of JACEGR010005216.1, forward strand.
GGTAACACTAATTTTCCCCTGTAAAAACCAAACTGCATTTTTTTCTAGTATAAAATACTTGTAGCTATTCAATAGGAAATTATTATGGGAAAGTATAAGGAAGTATGGGGAATTATTGGAAAGTATGAGGAAGTATTGGGAAGGTTGAGGAAGTATGGGAAGTATGGGAAGTATGAGGAAGTATGGGGAAGTATGGGAAAGTATGGGAAGGTACGAGGAAGTATGGGGAATTATTGAAATGTATAAGGAAGTATGAGGAATTGTTGGGAAATATGAAAAAGTATGGGGAAGTATGAGGAATTATGGGGAAGTATGGGAAAGTATGAGGAAGTATACGGAAGCTTGAGGAAGTATGGGAAAGTATGAGAAAGTATGGGGAGGTACGAGGAAGTATGGGGAATTATTGGAAAGTATAAGGAAGTATGGGGAATTATTGGAAAGTATAAGGAAGTATGGGGAATTGTTGGGAAGTATGAAAAATTATGGGGAAGTATGAAGAAGTATGGGGAATTATTATGGGATTCTTGATTTAAAAAAAATAAAAGAAAAATACAAAGTCTCTGTGTATTGAATATTTTTTTTGTTCATATTTAAAGAACCGTTTAATATATTTATGTACATTTTGCACTAAGGATCGTTTTTTAACTGAAAATATATACCAACCGAATAAACTTAAATTTTTTGTTTTCACATAATCCAGAACCGAAATATGATGGTTACCGCAATTCACCTTTTTTACGCCACGAAACGTTAGTTAAATAAAATAGTGGTTTTATTTGCCTGTCTCTATCCCGCTATACTATTTCAATTTGTTTTTCCAAAGGTTGCTATTAACTAAACTACAATATTTAATAATAAAACCAGAAAAAACTATACGCTTATGGCACGCAAAATACATAATTATGAAGGTTAGATTAACTTTAACTATTTTTCGGCGGTTTTTAACAGTTTTTATAAGCAAAACCACCGGACGGCGTTTCTATCGATAAAATAAGTAAAAACCGCCGCGCCGTTTATAACAAATTATTTCTAATTTTCGGCGGTTTTCATATACCTATATATAAATAAAACGCGAAGTCGTTTAGCCAATGCCTTTAAAAACGGACATTTACATGATGTATTGCGACAATAAGGATTTTTTCCATTTGCTTATCAAATTTTTATATTACTTTGTTTTTATTAATATTAACAGCATAGATAAAGCCAAATTGCAAATCAAATACTTTAATGAAGTGTTGATATTTTTTTGATTCTCGTGCACGATTAACACTATCTCCAAAGCACAAGTACCCTATCTATGCAAGTACCCTATTTCTATGTAAATATTAGTTTTTCTTATCTTTTATTTGTTTTTTTTAGCAGTTTTATTAAGGGAATTTCAAGATTTCAAAAATCAGATTTGAGTTGTTGTGCAAAAATTTTCAAGTTTCTTGGAAATATTTCTACTTTTTGGGTCTGGCCACACATACCGACTAGCCCGCAGCCGTGCGTCTGTCTGGTGAAATGTAGTTGCATGCGGTGGAAAAAGTTTTGTATTTAATAAAATTGCAGTAATATAAGTCTGTTATACTACGCTTTAAATTACACCTGATCGTAAAATAATCCTTCACAAATACGGCAACAAAATTTTACCTTTACTACACTGAAAGTTTGGATAAAAAGAACAGAGATAAGTAAGAAAATCGGTTTTATTTAAACAAGAAGATATACATACATAAAACAATAGACTTAGCTTGACAAAAATGCTCTTTATATTTTTGAGGGCAGTATGGATTTCGCCACAAAGATCTGCAGCAGATCTTCTTTCCTTCGTATCACACTGCTGAAATAAGTCTCTTGAGTTTCTAGGTGAGTCCCAGATCGTTGCTCTTGATATATCCAAAGCTTTTGACCAGGTCTGGAATGCCGCACTTCTTAATAAACTTCCCTCCTATGGTCTTTCAACTAAACTCTGTACTTGGCTCTCTAGTTATCTATCTGATCGACGTATATCAGTTATTGTGGACGGCCATTCTTCAAGCTTTCACCAAGTAAACGCTGGAGTCCCTCAGGGCTCAGTTCTGGCACCAACATTGTTTCTTCTTCACATCAACGACCTTCTCTCGTCCACAACTAATTCCATTCATAGTTTCGCCGACGATAGTACCCTTCACTCCAGTTTTCAGGTTCCTAAACTCATTACTAAACTTGACTTGGAAAACAAACGCAGAGCGATGCAGATATCTCTTTCGCAAGATCTTAATTTAATATTGGATTGGGGCGCTAAAAATCTCGTCCATTTTAATGCATTCAAAACACAATCATGTTCCTTGTCGCGAAAAAAGTAATCAAATACTCATCCTCTACTTATGAGCGGCCAATTTTACAGATCAAAGACACCTTCAATCTTGTGGGCGTCACATTTGAAAGTAACCTTAACTGGCATAAACACATTGTATCTATAGCCACGGCAGCTTCAAAAAGCTTGGATTTCTCTTTCGAGCCAAAAGTATTTTTCCCCTTCTAATTTATGCACTTTATATGTGTCCCAAATCCAACCTCCCTTGGAATATTGTTCCCATATCTGGGGCATGGCGTCCCCCACAACCCTAAACATTCTTGATTTGATTCAAAGAAGAGCTATTCGTCTCATTAATGATCCTTTATTTACAGAAAGGCTTCCCTCTTTTGCACATCGTCGGGCTGTGGGGGATTTATCGCTTTTTTATAGGTACTTCCATGGCTTCTGCTCTGAAGAATTGTCCAGTATAGTTCCTCCATTTACGGTTCCCAACAGAGAAACTCGTGGTTCCGCGCGTATGCATCCCTATACGGTCCAACTGGACAAGCCCCGAACGTCCCACTTTGTTCGTTCTTTTATCCCCAGAGTTTCTAGATTGTGGAACCTGCTGCCCGCGAGAGATCTTTCCTTCCCCCCAAATCTTCAAGTATTTAAGTCTCGTGTCAACAAACTCCCTCTTACCTCGCTTAAGACACCCACGGTACGTTAGTATTTAGGCTTTTAGCCTTCGTGGTTTGTCCAAAGATAAAAAAAAAGAGAAAAGTGTTTTTCGATTTTTCCGAGTTAATCTGCTCCACTTTCCTCTATCATTGTGAATCCGGGCTCGGTGCGGCCTTGGTGCGGTTATGTGCGGTCAAACCTTAAACCTTTAGCCACTGCCTTTAAAAACGGACATTTACATGTTGTATTGCGACAATAAGGATTTTTTCCATTTGCTTATCAAATTTTTATATTACTCTGTTTTTATTAATATTAACAGCATAGATAAAGCCAAATTGCAAATCAAATACTTTAATAGGTGGTTAATATTTTTTTGATTCTCGTGCACGATTAACACTATCTCCAAAGCACAAGTACCCTATTTCTATGTAAATATTAGTTTTTCTTATCTTTCATTTATGTTTTTTTTAGCAGTTTTATTATAAGGATTCCAAGATTTCAAAAATCAGATTTGAGTTGTTGTGCAAAAATATTCAAGTTTTTGGAAATATTTCTACTTTTTGGGTACCTATTTCTATGTAAATATTAGTTTTCTTATCTTTCATTTATGTTTTTTTTTAGCAGTTTTATTAAAAGGATTCCAAGATTTCAAAAATCAGATTTGAGTTGTTGTGCAAAAATATTCAAGTTTCTTGGAAATATTTCTACTTTTTGGGTACCTATTTCTATGTAAATATTAGTTTTTCTTATCTTTTATTTATGTTTTTTTAGCAGTTTTATTATAAGGATTCCAAGATTTCAAAAATCAGATTTGAGTTGTTGTGCAAAAATATTCAAGTTTCTTGGAAATATTTCTACTTTTTGGGTCTGGCCACACATACCGACTAGCCCGCAGCCGTGCGTCTCGCTGGTGAAATGTAGTTAAATGCGGTGGAAAAAGTTTTGTATTTAATAAAATTGCAGTAATATAAGTCTGTTATACTTCGCTTTAAATTACAACTGATCGTAAAATAATCCTTCACAAATACGGTAACACAGTTTTACCTATAGTACACTGAAAGTTTGGATAAAAGGAACAGTTAATGGAGAAATCCATTAACTCGCAAATTCTTAGGTATTTAGAAAAACATATAATTTTACATGACAGGCAATACGGATTTCGTCACAAGAGATCTACAGTTGATCTTCTTTCCTTCGTTTTACACAACTGGAACAAGTCTCTTGAGTTTCTAGGTGAGTCCCAGATCGTTGATCTTGATATATCTAAAGCTTTCGACCAAGTCTGGCATGACGGACTTCTTAATAAACTTCCCTCCTACGGTCTTCCAACTAAACTCTGCTCTTGGCTCTCCAGTTATCTTTCTAATCGACGTATATCAGTCATTGTTGATGGCCACTCTTCAAGCTTTCACGAAATTAATGCTGGAGTGCCTCAGGGTTCAGTACTAGCACCAACTTTGTTTCTTCTTCACATCAACGATCTTCTTTCTTCCACAACCAATCCCATTCATAGTTATGCTGACGATAGTACCCTTCACTCTACTTTTCAGGTTCTCAAGCCAATCTCTCAACCCGACTTGGAATGCAAACGGAGGGCGATGCAGATATCTCTTTCACAGGATCTCAATTTGATATTGGATTGGGGCGCCAAAATCTCGTTCAATTTAATGCATCCAAAACACAATCATGTTCCTTGTCGCGAAAAAAATCATCAAACACTCACCCTTTGCTTATGAGTGGCTAGGTTTTGCAGAGCGGGGACACGTTTAACCTTGTGGGCGTCACATTTGAAAATAACCTTAACTGGCATAAACACATTGTATCTATAGCCACCGCGGCGTCAAAAAAGCTTGAATTTTTTTCCGAGCCAAAAAGTATTTTTCCCTTCCCATTTATACACTTTGTATGTGTTCGACCCTCTCTGGAATATTGTTCTCATGTCTGGGGAATGGCATCCCCTATCAACCCTCACCATTCTTGATGCCATTCAAAAAGGGCTGTTCGTCTTATTAATGATCCTTTACTTACTCAAAGACTTCCTTCTCTTGCCCATCGTCGAGCTGTGGGAGATCTATCGCTCTTCTATAGATACTTTTACGGCTTCTGCTCTGACGAATTATCCAGTATAGTCCCTCCTCTTGCAGCTCCCAACAGAGAAATTCGTGGTGCCGCACATATGCATCTCTATGGACGCCGAACTTCCCATTTCGTTCGTTCTTTTATCCCTAGAGTTTCTAGACTGTGGAACCTGCTGCCAGCGGAGGTCTTTCCTCCCCCACAAATCTTCAAGTTTTAAGTCCCGTGTTAACAAACTTCCTCTTACCCTGCTTAAGACACCCACGGTACGTTAGTATTTAGGCTTTCAGCCTTCGTGGATTGTCCAAAGGTAAAAAAACAGAGATAAATAGGAAAATCTGTTTTATTTAAAGAAAAAGATATGCACACATAAAACAATAGACTTGGCTTGACAAAATGCTCTTTATATTTTTGAGGGCATAAAAAGTGCTTTTGAATTTTTCGGAATTAATCTGCTCCACTTTCCTCTATCATTGTGAATCCGTATTCAGTGCGGCCTTGGTGCGGTTATGTGCGGTCAGACCTTAAACCTTACAGCTAGATAGGGTAATTAAAAAAAAACAGGTTGTTTTTCATAACAACATTAAAAAGCAAACACCTTATTGGCTTTAATGAACAAGCGTAATTTTTTACGGTAATTTTCTAGAAACCTGCGGCAACTTCGATTTTGACGAAATTTGGTTACAGGGGTTTTTGGGGCGTTGATCACGAATCTGAAAAAATATTTGGCGGAAACGTTTCGTTCTTGAGAGACTCACCATCAGACTTGAAATTTAAACTAATCCTATTTTTACAATATTCCCTTCTTTTGCACACAATTCTTGATTTAAAGCAAAGTGGCACACAATATTTGATTTTCACCTTTTAAAACCCTGTTTTTACGTATTTTTACATTATTTTTGCATTAAATTGCATAGCTATACTTTGACTTATTTTAATCCCAGTGTGCCATGAAGCCCTATGTGTATGTATGGTTGCCGCATTATCAAAGAAAAGCAACGCAATTTAATGCAAAAATAATGTAAAAATGTAGAAAACGGGGTTTTAAAAAGGTGAAAATCAAATATTGTGTGACACTTAGCTTTAAATCAAGAATTGTGTGCAAAAAGAAGGGGGAATATAGTGAAAATAAGCTTAGTTCAAATTTGAACTTTGATGATGAATATCTCGAGAACGAAACGTTTCCGCCAAAAAATCTTTCAGATTCGTGATCAGCGCACCAAAAACTCCCTGTACCAAATTTCGTTAAAATCGGAGTTGCCGCAGGTTTCTAGAAAATCACCAAAAATTCTTTCAGATTCGTTATCAGCGCCTCAAAAACCCCCGCTATACCAAATTTCGTCAAAATCGGAGTTGCCGCAGGTTTCTAGAAAATTACCTTTTTGTATCTAAAATTTCTGCATATGAAATACTTACCGATAACATAAAATTAACTATAAATATTTTACCAAGCAGTGCTCTATTTAGAATACTACACTTATTTCCATTTATACTACCAGTGTTTCTATCATGACCTAATTTTGTGTCAATTCTTTGATATGAACTCCGTAATGTTCATCATCAGCATAAACTACATCACTATTTTTAAAGCCTTCGAAATCATAAAATATTTCATGTAATATAGTGCTCTTTATTCTGAGAGTTTACATGAATATCCATTACTACCCGCAGATCAGCGCACCAAAAAAACCCCGTATGCCAAATTTCGTTAAAATCGGAGTTGCCGCAGGTTTCCTAGAAAATTACCTTTTACTGTAATCCAACGATGAGATAATCCCCACACCTCTTAAAAACATTTTACAAATAAATAAATATCCAAATCAGTATTTTTTAAAGAGAACCGGAAAGTGCTTTAGCAAAGATTATTTTGTTTAAAATATTGCTTAGCCGCCTCTAGCACCCCTACCGACGGTTTCCGGAATCCAGATTAGCTTACCATCGAATTTGGAACACCCAGTACAATGCAAAAATCACTATATGCATTTTTTAGCACCTACTTAACGTAATAATAGTTTAATGTAAAAACTAATCAAATACAGATAACAAACTACTCAAACACATTCAACTGCACCTCTAGTAATATTGATTTATTTAGTTTCAACTATACGCAGGTATAGAAACAACTTAGCTTTTAAAATCGTCAGCTGTGTTAGCAAATTTATCTGTGTCAACTTGATTTTTATTTAAATATTGTTTGTTTATTTGATCGACAATTATCACCAGGTATGCATATATATATTTTTTCACATCGACCATTAAAAAAATGCTGATTTTTAATTGTTAACATGAAGCCACACTTAGTACACACTACATAAAGTGTTAGAAAAAATAATAGTTTAAAAAAACTAAAAACACGCTTTTATATGCAACCGAACTAAAAATTAGAAAATAATTTTTCATTACAAAGAGTTTGTATTACAGTAATAAAAGGTCAAACAATGAATCATAATTATATACCTCAAAATAGAATTATAATAAAATTTAAGATAATAACAGAATAATTCACTTCAGAGTAAAAAGCGTGGGGTGCATTTTACTATTTTTTCATAACTTTTCCCTCATAGATATTTACAAATGAAATAATTATAACATTTAATATATTAAGCACCCCACGCTTTTACTCTGAAGTGAATTATTCTGTTATTATCTTAAATTTTATTATAATTCTATTTTGAGGTATATAATTATGATTCATTGTTTGACCTTTTATTACTGTAATACAAACTCTTTGTAATGAAAAATTATTTTCTAATTTTTAGTTCGGTTGCATATAAAAGCGTGTTTTTTAGTTTTTTAAACTATTATTTATTTTTCATTTTTTAGTTCGATATATCAATTAGTTTTCTGCGGACATGTGATATTGAAATGTTTCACGAACTATTTCGTAATCTAATCATTTCATTTAAAGCTTCACTGTTGCATGGGGTTTTTCCCGTTAACTTAGAGCAGTCAAGTTCTTCAATCCGCATACCGTCTAATGATCTCACACGACTAAGTGCAACATAAGCTTGTCCAGCCGCAAACAGTCGCGAGCCCAGATAAATGACTGCATGATCGACTGTACAACCTTGCATCTTGTGAACCGTCGAAGCCCAACTCAAGAAAAATCTATAAAGGAATTTATTTATCCTGGCGATCCTAATCAGGATAACGGGATACTGTTTGCAGATTATTGCATTGTCATGGGTCCTTGATACGTGTGCAAAGTTTCAAAGAAATCGAATCGCTGGAAGTTGGTGAAAATTAAGCTTAAAGATTCCGTTACATACATACATACATACAACCCGCCAAAATAAAAAAGCGTAGTGTCTTTTCTTTTTTTTAACACTTCAAAGCTTTTTTTCACACTTTGAATAAGTGTTTTACTTCAATGCCTACTACAATAAACTTAAACATCAATTTATGCAATGAACCAATAAACGCGACGATCAAATGAACCAAACGGTCAAGTTACCTCTTGATTTTGTCATTATTTCTTTTAAATCGTGCGTCACTAGCTTAAAAATTTGACAGTTTGCAAATACAAATTTAATAGAAATTATTTAAAATTAATAGTAAAAATGAATTTGGGTGACTAAGAAATTGAAAATGGAATTTATACTGTTTTTAGTATTATTTCTGCATAAAGCAAGTACATACAATTTTCTAAAAATTAAAATAATAAATGCATAGTTATGAAGAGTGATAATTGTCTCTTAAAAAATACAGGAGGCTATAATTTTTTTTTTTGTTGTAATATAATGGCTGTGGTGCAAAAATTAAATTTCAATAATTTGGATAAATAAAACATGTATAAAATGGTATTTTGGGAAATTTTTATACCGTCGTGGAAAACATATAGTATGTAGCACATGCATAAAGCAAAAATATTTTTTCAAATCAAAAACGATGAAAAAATTACACAGTCATTTTATTTTTTCAAGCATAGTATTTCGCGGATAATTTTTTTTTAACTTTCTTAGGTTCACCGACAAATTATGACATTAATAAACACAAAGAATTTTAGTTCTGGTTAGTTAAACATCGATATATTTTTGGATTTACCTTTTTTTATTTTGGAATTTTGTAACTCACAAAAAATAAATATATAAAAAAGAGCAACATGGGTTCTTAAAAGGAATTTAATGCTCTATAAAAAAGGTGTTTTTAACTTTTTTAGATAAAATGACTTTTTCAAAAGTTATTTGACGTCGAAATTACTTTTGAATTCAACTTCAACGTCAAAAAGCTTTTGAAAGAGTGAATTTATTCTTCTTCTTCTAAAGGTGCCTATCGTCTAATGATGTTGGCGACCACATTGGTCCATCTTACCCTGCTCACTGCAGCTCGGAACAGGTCAGTTGATGTTAGGCCGGTCCATTTTCTAAGATTGGCCAGCCAGGATATACGCCTGCGTCCGGGGCCTCGATTGCCCTCAATCTTGCCTTGCAAGATGAGTTGTAAAAAGTTGGTACTTATTATTCTGCATGATGTGGTCAAAGTAAGTCATTTTTCTATTCTTTATGGTAGTTATAATTTCTTTGTCCTTTCCGAGTCTTTCGAGAATCGTAATGTTGGTTGTATGGTGGATGTACGAAACTCGTAGTATGCGTCGGTAGCACCACATTTCAAATGCCTCTAAGCGTTTTGCTGAGGCCTCGGTAAGACTCCAACTTTCTACCCCATAGAGAAGTACAGTAAACACGTAGCATCTAAGAATTCTCATGCGTATGTTGATGCTCAGGGAGAGGTTACATAGTACTTTTTTAAGGCGTTTAAAAGCACTTCTGGCTTTTTCAATTCTAGTCCTTATTTCATAACTGTGATCCCACGTGTCACTGATATTGCAGCCCAGCTAACATATTTTCTCTACTCTCTCCAATGGTGTATCGTTTATCGTAAATTGGGCGTTTATGTTAGTGTTCTTGCTAATGATCATTACTTTAGGTTTCTTGCAGTTTAGCTTTAGTTGTGAATTTATTAAAAAATGTTAAACAACCTTTTTGTGGCGCATCAAATTTCTTTTAAAAATATGTATTGGATTTATTTAAATATTGATATTTGTAATAGTAATAAAAATCCAAACTAAAGAAACAAAATTGAAAAAATAGTTCAATGTTCAAAGCCCGATTACATGGAAACGGCTTATTTGACGACCAAAAATGCCTTTTTTTCGAAAATAGTTATTTACATTACAAGATGCGAAAGTTTACTTTTTGGTGTGAGGTGGTTATTAAAAAGGCTATTTAAAACCTCCGAACACTTGAAAGGCCTTTCGCATCGTGTAATGTATTATATTTTTTCTGCTACTGTTCTATGTATCGCATAATTTAATAATCATAACATCATGTTTTAATAGAAATATCAGAGATTTTGAAATTTTACCTGTTAAAAATTAATCCATAACAACACATTTATTGTTGACATTGTCTGTCATTAGCACTTGTCAGATATTGAATTATTGTTAATTTAGTATAAATCCATTCCCATTTTAAAATGTTAAATGAATATGAAAATGGCATCCAAAAGGTAGCTGACCTTGCGTGTGCCTCACTTCTGCCAGACAAATCTAAAGAGAGGTACCATCAAACATATAAATCGTTTTCTGAATGGCTTGCTACAAAAAATGTGGGGCGGATTGACGATAATGTGATGTTGGCGTATTTTCAAGAAAAATCCGAGTCTTTATCACCACCAACCCTTTGAGTCTATATATTCCATGCTCAAGTTAACAATTCCCGTAAACAAAAATCAAGATATTTCGAAGTTCAAGAAACTAGTTGCTTTTATTAAAAGGGAAAACGATGGTTATGAGGCAAAAAGTCAAACATTTTTAAAAAAGAAGAAATCATAATGTTTTTACTTAACGCGCCTGATCAAAGTTACTTAGCAATGAAAGTAATAGCCATTATGGGAGTGGCTGGGGCATGCCGGACAGACGAAATATACAGAATGAAAGCTAAGTGATGTAGAAATAAGAAAATGACGTGGCTATAGTAAAAATAGTGGAGTCTAAAAATAAAGTTAAAAGAAACTTTGTAGTAACCAACGATGAAGGCTCAGTTCCTTATGTCAGATTTCTACAGGAATATATTAAGCTGAGACCAAGGAATGCTCTAGATGAGCGCTTATTGTATCGTTATGAAAGAGGTAAATGTGTTAATCAAGTAATTGGAAAAGCACACTATTTCAAATGTACCTAAAGAAATTGCGAAGTTTTTGAAGCTTGAAGACATCAGTAGATACACTGGCCATTCTTTTAGAAGAACGTCAACTACGTTCCTTGCCAATGCTTCGGATGTCGATATTTTGGACTTAAAAAGGCATGGAGGTTGGAAGTCTTCTTCTGTTGCGGAGGGATATATTGCTGAATCCTATAGTAATAAGGTGGAAATTTCAAAGAAGATTTTACACGAAATTCCTACCAATATTTCCTCTAATGAAGTAACAGTGAAAAATATGAATATTAACGTAGTTAAAGGTGATAACGATACCCCAACAACAAATTTAAAAACTGTTAATTTAAGTATTATTCCTCCAATTTCTTTTGCTAATTGCTCAAATTGCACAATTACTTTTAATGTCAATACCTAACCTAGTTTTTTAAAATATTTTGTCATAAATTAGTTACTTTTTTTAAATAAATCCTAATATTTCCCACAAGCATATTTTCTTTTCGCTGAAAATATTACTTTCGTAGCTAGCAACGCTTAGCAACCAGGTAACACGAAGGTTCTCTTTCGTTATCATTCGCGTTGCTAGGACCACAAAGTTTTCTTATTTATACAGTAGTAGAAAAATAAAATTTTCGGTTCATTTGTCCTCTTGTAAACCCCATGTGTGAACAATCTGAAAATATTTTTTTTTCAGAAAATGTAAGTATGGGCCGGTCCATCATCTTCAAAAACAAAGGATTACTCGGCATAGCAGCTCTAATTTTCACGACAGTATTTATTTTTTTATTGGACACGAAACCTCCGCCGGGGAATTTATTGAGCCAACCCTATATTAATAATTTAATAGTAAAGCCACTAGGTATAGACAATAAGAAAATTGAAAAATGGTGGTCGTTACGAAAAAATATGGTAAGTTTTATGTTAAATTTTTAGCATTTTTACGTAACATTTCATTTTTGATTTCAAATCAATTGCTAATCTATACTGGGGTATACATGGTCATGCAAACCTGAAACGCACTTGCATGAAAGCAAATGTCAAATGAAGGTTTTGATACACACGATTCAGATGTACCTGTCAGATCAGGCAGCTGGTGGTGTGATAAACTTGAACATAAGCGTAATTCAGCGATAATATACAGCGTGGCCCACCATATTCGACACGGTCTGTAGCTGGATAACCATGGGGTTTTTAAAAAGTAAGTACTGGAACATATACAGGTCGGATAAGACCACACTATAAAATTATTTTAGTCTATACAGGATGTCTCAAAAAAGTGTGACGTATCAAAGTTATATTTTTTGAAATGGAACACCCTATATTTTATGACGGTTTTAGATTCTACTTTAAAAATAACTCAAGTTTGTTTATAGTACTAAGTGTCTTATTTTATTCGTTTTTGTGATATTTGATTTTTTTGAAAAATGCAGAGGTAAAATTAAACTGATTTTACTTTAACACTTTTAACACTTTAAACTTTAAAATGTGTAACAAGATTAGAAAAAGTCTGCCATATCATACGTAGGTCAAATCAAGACCAAATATTGTACAGGGTGATCAAAAAATAATTTCAATTTTTCAGAAAATCAAATAGCCATATCTCTCTTATTTTAAATGAAACACCTGTATTTTTTTACGTCACATGATGACAAATAAAATACTCTTTCAAATGGTATATAGGTTGCCTATACCTATCTTTTATGCTTTTTCAGTAAAATCTGTTTTTACAAATTTTTAGTCCAAATGTAAGTTGGCTGTGACATATCAGCCATTAATATTTTTCTTAAGAAAATAACAACGACCATTTATTGTTTACTAGTGTTTTAGTCAGTTTAAAAGAAATTTCAATGATTTTAAATAAAAACCCTTCTTCTACAACAACAAGATGATATAATACTGGTAGGATGTGAAAAATGGTTTACTTTAGTCTACAGTTAATCCTGAAAAATATTCCGGGAGAAACCATCTGATAACCTTAATAGTTGCTTTAAAAAATTTGACATAGTGATTATGGACAATGGAAGAAACGAGTTATAGGTCACAGAATGTCGTCATAACTGACCAGAGGCGTTATTAGGATTGTTTAAAAACACAAGTTTTATCATTACCACATTCAGCTGAAATAAGTGTTATTGGAAATGGCATTATAAGCAACTAATGATTTTTTTTCTGTGAATTTTAAAAATAGTGGCAGATACAAAATCTTTTAATTTTGTGCTTTTTTCCAACAAATTTACATTTTGCAATAACGGCTTAGTAAATAGGCATAGCTATATCACAGCCTACTTACATTTATATAGACATTTGGAATAAAAATATGTTAAAACGGAATTTACTTAAAAGTATAAAAGATAGGTATAGGCAACCTATACACCATTTGAAAGAGCATTTGGTTTGTCATCATGTGGTGTAAAAAAATACAGGGTGTTCCATTTAAAATAACAGAGATATTGCTATTTGACTTTCTAAAAAATTGAAATTATTTTTTGATCACCCTGTATAATCTATAACCTCGATATGACCTTCGTATGATAAGGCAGACTTTTCCTAATCTAGTAACAAATTTTAAAGTTTAAGGAATTTATATTGTTAAAATAAAATTAATTTAATTGCACCCCTGCATTTTGAAAAAAATCAAAACAACACAAAAACGAATAAAATTAGACACTTGGTACTATTAACAAACTTAAATTATTTTTTATGTAGAACCTAAAACCGTCATAAAATATAGGGTATTCCATTTAAAAAATATAACTTTGATACGTCACACTTTTTTGAGACATCCTGTATAGAGTAAAATAATTTTATACTGTGGCCTTATCCGACCTGTATATGTTTCAGTATTTACTTTTTTAAAAACCCCATGGTTATCCAGCTACAGACCGTGTCGAATATGGTGGGTCACCCTGTATGTTTTGGATATTGGATTTATTTAAATATTGATATTTGTAGTAGTAACAAAAATCTAAAAACCTTTACGATATATTTTTTGGTCACCTTGAACAATATTTTCGATATACATATTTTAAAAATATATTTAATTTTTTTGGCCAGTCAAATAAACAATATAAGTTATAAATCATTAGATAATAGTGAGTTATTATGTTTATAAAAACAAAATGTTTTTTTTTTTAGAAAAATCTTTCGAAATTAGGTGAAATTTTGTTCCTGGATAGTCCCGAACCAGAGATTTAAACATCACCGAAAAAAGATACCAAATTTTGGTTTGGAAATATGGATCTACTATAGAAAATAGGCATCTTAAACAATTTTCTGGGCACAAGTAAGATATTCCTTATCGAATTATTTTTGTTTGAGAACAACTCCTGAACATACAAATTTATTAGTTCAAAAAGTAAAAGTAATCATTTTTACTGACTTTTTAACCAATTCAATAGAGACATTTTGCACCCTTATTTTGCAATTCCGTTGTGGTTAACGTTATTCTGAGACTGCGCAGTAACGCAAACAGGATTCGTTATCGTTATTAACCATACCGGACTCCTTTAATTACGGATGAATACCGAAGAGCTTATCGTTATCGTTATCGTTATTGTTAAACTGCGTGTTTGCCGGATTGTAGAAATTTTAATATTAATTATTTAAAAGGTTAAAACTTTAATGCCGTATTAATTAAAATACCATTTATACCTAGGCTTTAATAAGCAAAAATTTATAGCAGTAATAAAAATCAAATAGTGTTAAGAAATTAAAACGGACTTGCACTTTTACGGATATTCTAAATCAGTAATTAATTTAGATGTTACAATCTGGCACACTTGCTTTTTATTCTACTATCAAACCTAACCTTACTCTTTGTGTTTTGTTTATACTGTATTGTTTGCATCTACTTTAAAAAACGAAATCAACAGAAGTGTTTGCATATATTTAAATATCAATTTATATCTTATGAAGAATAAAAGTAAATACTGATTTTCGTTAACTTTAAAATCGGTGAACCACAGGCAAAAATAAGGTTATGTGTCGAAAGCGCAGACGCAAGATAAATTTCTTAAAAGAGGCTGCAAAATCTCTGTCTAAAACTGCTGCCGTAATCGTTATGTTTAATAACGATAACCATAAGGAGGCCAAAAACTCTATTATTTTAAGAGGTGCAAAATGTCTCTAATAAATGTTTGGTTCAGGTATAATTTTTAAACAAAAATAAACAAATTTTACAGCTATAAATTAACATATTACATAGGGTATGCCGTTTTATATTTTGACGCTTTTTATAGTATTTAACTTTAGAACAAATAAAGTTTTCGCAGAAAGCCTTAGATTTTTTTAAAAGATGTTTATCATATCGTGACCAAATGTCTCCCCGTGGCGCAGTGGACAGAGCTTTGATCTTCAAAGCCAGAGGTCGCCTGTTCGATTCCCAGCGGGGAGACATATTTAGGTAGTAGTTATTTAAAAATAACGACCGTGGTGGCACTCAAGTACCGCGTTGTCTAAAAGGTGCTGTGAAATGCATAACTGCATGTTTCAGTGCTTGGACAACGTTGACGGAACAGGGGAACGATAGGTTAAACATCTAATAATCCGACACCCACGGTACTCTGGTATTTAGGCATATGCCTTTGTGGGATACCAGAAAGATAAAAAAATTGCTGTAACATTCCATTAGCACAAAAATAAAATGGCAGATTTTCCGATATATGGGCCACTTTCTTACTTTTAATGATATATTATCACCCTGGTTATTTTTCTATATTCTTAAAATTCAATTTTTTTTATTTAAAAACGCTGTTCCCCAAGAATAAGGACCCGGTATAGTTAGAACCATATTTATTTCATTCTGAAAGCGATGCCGCCAAGTACACAAAAAATGATAAAGTAAACAAACCTTTTCGAAAGCACATAGCCTCTGACAGAGCCTGATTACATATTTTAGATAAATAAATAAAAATATTGCGAAAACACGTATCACGTACTTAAAAACATCCTCTTATTTCGTCTCTGGCGTGCCATAAAACCTGTAACGCGTGGCGTAGTCGTCGGGTTGAATATTTTTTGCTGCAATAAATCATTGTTCACAAAAGGGTTTATTTGCTTTATCATTTTTGTGTACTTGGCGGCATCGCTTTCAGAATGAAATAAATATGGGTCTAACTATACATTAATATTTATCTGTTTTAAGGATAGATCCATTTGGCCACTGCCCAGTGAAAACTGTGATATTACTTATAAGGATAGTGCTGTAAGAACCGCAGATATAGTGATTTTCCATTTACATAGAACCAAGAATGTCCAAGACGTACCAAAAGAAAGAAATCCAAATCAAATTTGGGGCATTTTTGACGGACGAAAGTCCGTACCATACGTTCATGACTGGCAAAAATAAGTTGAAAGATTTCAATGGGGTTTTCAATTGGTCCATGACGTATAGGTAAGTAAGGTAAATTTATATCATCAGAAAATATCTGAAAATCCCAAAAAAACTGGCATTACTTCTTCAATTTTTAATTTTTATCAAAAAATATACAGGATGTCCCAACTCTATTAATACAGCGAATTACTTCGCCCCTGTACTAAGATACAAAGCAAACTTAAAATAAATAAATAATAGTTTAAAAACTAAAAAAACACGCTTTTATATGCAACCGAACTAAAAATTAGAAAATAATTTTTCATTACAAAGAGTTTGTATTACAGTAATAAAAGGTCAAACAATGAATCATAATTATATACCTCAAAAATAGAATTATAATAAAATTTAAGATAATAACAGAATAATTCACTTCAGAGTAAAAAGCGTGGGGTGCATTTTACTATTTTTTCATAACTTTTCCCTCATAGATATTTACAAATGAAATAATTATAACATTTAATATATTAAGCACCCCACGCTTTTATTCTGAAGTGAATTATTCTGTTATTATCTTAAATTTTATTATAATTCTATTTTGAGGTATATAATTATGATTCATTGTTTGACCTTTATTACTGTAATACAAACTCTTTGTAATGAAAAATTATTTTCTAATTTTTAGTTCGGTTGCATATAAAAGCGTGTTTTTTAGTTTTTTTAAACTATTATTTATTTTTCATTTTTTAGTTCGATATATCAATTAGTTTTCTGCGGACATGTGATATTGAAATGTTTCACGAACTATTTCGTAATCTAATCATTTCATTTAAAGCTTCACTGTTGCATGGGGTTTTTCCCGTTAACTTAGAGCAGTCAAGTTCTTCAATCCGCATACCGTCTAATGATCTCACACGACTAAGTGCAACATAAGCTTGTCCAGCCGCAAACAGTCGCGAGCCCAGATAAATGACTGCATGATCGACTGTACAACCTTGCATCTTGTGAACCGTCGAAGCCCAACTCAAGAAAATCTATAAAGGAATTTATTTATCCTGGCGATCCTAATCAGGATAACGGGATACTGTTTGCAGATTATTGCATTGTCATGGGTCCTTGATACGTGTGCAAAGTTTCAAAGAAATCGAATCGCTGGAAGTTGGTGAAAATTAAGCTTAAAGATTCCGTTACATACATACATACATACATACAACCCAAGCTAATAAAAGCGTGTTAAAAAAATGTTTATTTGAATACACTTTTTTTCCTGATAGTACTAGTTAATAAACAAGGTGGGCCTCAAAAAACACAATTTTTGGCTGCCCAGTTGTTTTTTTGACGTGCATCAAAATATATAACACACTATACGCACTGCTGGTTTATGAGATACTCAGCAGGTATGTTAATATACTAATTAATGAATAAAAGTGAAGAACAAATATTTTGGCTCTAATTATGTTTAAATAAGTCTGTCACTGTCAAAGTGACAAACCATATAATATCATGCAATTAATTACCTTACATTGTAAGAACTACTGATAAGTAAGTCAGCTATATATTTAGTTTATTTTAGATACATACTTACTAACCTAACTTAAAAACCAGCCATAATTGACGTAATGTTGTTTTTTAATGCACCACTTAACAGGTGTCCAAAATAAACTAAATATCTGACACACATATTAGTAGTTCTTAAAATAAAAGTTAATTGAATACATTTTATTATATTATTCGTCACTCTAACAGTGACAGAATTATTTGGCAGAAAAGAATTAGAACCAAAAAAAAAAAAAAGTTTTCTTTCCTTACTTTTTAATCGTTAATGAGTATATCAGCATACCGCTGATACCCTCAAAACCAGCAATAATTGACATATAGTGTGGCTATACATTTTTTTGATGTAAAATTTGATACAGAGTCAAAACTGTTTAAACATATAGGGTGAAGTTTAATTTTAACAAACCTTCTCGACAATAAAAACCGAAGTTTTTGAGAGACCCTATACACTAACTAGTAATTTCAATAAAAAAGTGTATCCAAATAAACATTTTTTATTTTAAGTTTATTTTTGTTTCTTGTACAGTGGACAAGATATTTCGGGAATAAATAAAGCTGGGACACCTCGGCATACGTGTTCAGGTCGTAGGAAAAATAAGTTTTCTTTCAACACAAACCCATAGAATTTTTGTTTTATTCATTTTAGAATGGATTCCGATATTCCAGTGCCGTACGGGCGTACAGTATTAAAGAAAAATCCCGTAACCAACATGTCCTTGAGTCTAGTTAAAAGAAGAGATGTTCTAGTCGCCATTTTGGGTTCCAACTGTGGAGGTCACAATAAAAGATGGCAGTACGTAAAAGAGCTGCAGAAATACATGCAAGTGGATGTGTATGGAGGTTGTGGAACGACCTTAAAAAAGGGTAGATATTCCAAACGAAAATAAGGTTTTTCTTTGTCCATATATAGAAATAATTATGATTTAATTTTTTAGATGTCCCGGACACTTCGGTTCAGACTGCCCAGCGATCAACCAATACCTTTTATCTCTCTTTCGAAAACTCGAATTGCGACGAGTACATTACCGAAAAACTGTGGTGGAACGCCTTTGAAAAAACTCCATACCCATCGTCATGGGCGCAAGTCAATCGTATAAGACATTACTCCCTGTGAACTCGTACATAGACATTGAGGATTTCAGCAGGTATGAACTCACCTACTCATTACAAAAATTTAATTGAAATAAAATATGGTATAATAAAAAATGCGGTACGGCACTGTTTTTTCTCGGAACATAAATTATTTTTAAAATTTCCTCCTCCAATTTTTTTCAATACTTATTAGACTGGGCCAAAAAAAAAAATTCTAACGTTAAGTAAAACTATTATTCATGACGACGAAAGGGAAAATATCCTGAAATTTTCAGCCCTTAATATGAACATTAAGAGGTCCATCATTAAAATTATTGGTTTTTTAACAATTGTGCATTTTTTATACAAAATCTCGAAATTAGTCACTCTTGAACCTTTGATCATTTTATACAGGGTGATTCAAAAATCCATCACGAAACTTAAGGGGGTGATTCTACTTGACAAAATAAGGGTAGAGCTTCATTTAAATATTTTTCAAAATGTCATTCGTTTTCGAGTTACAAGCCGTCCAAGTTCAATTTTATTTTGGTGTTTTCGCCATATTGCATTTATTTTTTAACCAATCCAGTTGATATTTGGCACACAAATCGAGCTTTGCAGATTCTAAAATTTTAGGACAAACGTACTTGTTTTAAATACCGCCAGAGGGCACTTTACCTAAAACTTAAAATATATTTACATCATAACTTTTTTATTTTGACAGATATTGCAAAGCTGGGGGCGCCATTCTATAAACCTCACCGTTTAGGCGCCATAGAATCAAAGTTTTTATCAATTTTAATCAAATTACCTACATACATACAGAGTGTCCAGTAACTCAACCGACAAACTTTACGGGGCGATTCTACAACTAAAAAATTTTTTTATTTTTAACACCCCGTAGTTCAAAAACTTAGACGTTTAGGACATATGTTTATATGAAGGTTTTTTCTTATTTTTTGTTGTAGAATCGTTTGGTTAAGTTTGTCGGTTGAGTTACTGGAAACCCTGTATGTATGTAGGTAATTTGATTGAAATTGATGAAAACTTTGATGTCTATTGGTGCT
Source organism: Listronotus bonariensis (assembly GCA_014170235.1). Classification (NCBI taxonomy): domain Eukaryota; kingdom Metazoa; phylum Arthropoda; class Insecta; order Coleoptera; family Curculionidae; genus Listronotus; species Listronotus bonariensis. The sequence continues at coordinate 58,430 of JACEGR010005216.1, forward strand.
TAAACGGTGAGGTTTATCCACTTTAATAAAGAGTATCGTATTTTTAAGTTTTTGATTGCCTATAAAATGGCGCCCTCAGCTTTGCGATATCTGTCAAAATAGAAAAGTTATGAAGTAGATAAATTTTAAGTTTTAGGTAAAGTGCCCTCTGGCGGTATTTAAAAAAATACTTTTGTCCTAAAATTTAAGAATCTGCAAAGCTCGATTTGTGTGCCAAATATCAACTGGATTGGTTAAAAAATAATTGTAATATGGCGAAAAGACCAAAGTAAAAATTGAACTTAAACGGCTTGTAACTCGAAAACGAATGACATTTTGAAAAAAATTATATGAATCTCTACCCTTATTTTGTCAAGTAGAATCACCCCCTTAAGTTTCGTGATTGATTTTTGAATCACCCTGTATTCCTAAAGAAAATTAAATTCTCTACAAAAAAGCTTTCTAGGTAAAATTTCCGTAGAACGAGCCGTTTTCTTGTAATCGCTCTTAAACATTAATATTTTTTTAAAATTTTGTCACCTAGATTTTGGATTTTTTAAACTACCATAAATATCAATATCTTTATAAACACAAATAATTATTCCCAAGGGAAATTTTACGCTATAAAAAAGGTCTTTTAATATTTTTCGATAAATGTCTTTCCTTTCAAAGTTATTCAATGTTGAAATTAAAAATGAAAATTTATTTTAACATTGAATAACTGAATGATATTCGAACATCGAGATATTCGGAAATGTTTTGAATATTTCTTCCGAATATTCGTATTTCGTCGTGAAATATTTCATGAACGATCAGTCCTGAATTTATATTCGTAAACACCGAACACAAATACGAAAGATACCGAATGAATGATGAATGATATTTATATCTAGGCGTTCAATATAGGCAACCCGTAAAACATACCCCAATCCCAAACCATTAGTAATCAAACAAACAAAGAATATCAGCTGTAATATTTATGGGTAAATAGTGCCAAAACTCCGAAAACACTCGGAATAAGACGTGAAATAATTCGTTGCCGCAAATAGCAACAATCTTTCAATTGGTATTTGAATATCGAAATCTTTCGAATATGCACACCTCTAGGTCGAAGGTTCAAGACTGACTAATTCCGAGATTTTGTATAGAAAATGCAACAATTGTTAAAAAAATCAATAATTTTAATGCACCTCTTATGGTGGGTTTATAAAAAAATTTAGCATTTAATTTAACATTTAACATTTAGCCTTTAGAATTTAACAAAAGTTCGGCTTATGGTGATTCATGTAGACGTTCATAAAACACATTTAACATTTAGGATTTAACATTTATCAGTTAAGAGTTGACCAACTTTTATCTTCTTAAATTAAATGCTAAATGAAAATTCGACTGCGCATGTCAGAGTGTTTTCTGTACTGTCATAATTTGATAATTTTGGTTTTATTATTGTTTTGATCGGCACTGTTTAGTAAACATCAAATCTACGTGATAAATCTGCCCCTTCAGCCACTTTTTGAAAGATAAAGCTAAAGATTAACTTAAATAAACATCGAAAGACTTTTCCAGTATCATTTTTTGTGGAATAATTAAAGAAAAATGACCATGAACAATTTTTTAAGTACAAGAGGATGTCTCTTGATATGTACAATAAACTTCTTTAACTTGTTTGGCCTAAACTCAAAAAGGATCCTAGAGAAATTGTTACAATGCGCATGATCAAATAACTATTTTTAAAATTTTTATAAACAGTGTCTAAATTACTAAAAGCTATTTTTTTATAAACTCACCATTAATGTTAATATTAAGAGCTTTTTTTTTTTTTTTCGTCGTCATTAACAATATTTTTACAGTACCGTTGGAATTTTTTTTTCGCCCAGTGTACGCTACTACTATAACAGTTTTCTTTGTAGGTCCGCAAGTTTTAGCTCAATATCTCATACGATTAAATCAAACCGAAGATTTCAAGAGGTTTTACGACTGGAAAACCAACTTTGAAGTAAGAAACGAACACGGGTACTTCCAAAGCAAATCGTACCATTACTGTAGGATATGTCAAGCTTTAAACTACAATACCAAAGAGAAGAAAGTGTACAATGATCTGGAAAACTTTTGGAGTGTTACGAGAGATTGTCATGCCGCCTGGAATGCCGCCTGGAACTAATAGGTTTGTTCCAGCAGAAAGTTGGAAACATGTCAGCAACAATCGTAAAACGCAGAAATTGTTACAAACATTAGTCAGAAATGTTGGCAACAGTTTTCTGCTGGAACGAAAAATAAACAAGGCGTGCATACTGCTTATACGTCAATACAAGAAAGGTTATGTTAAAAATGTCAGTAATCTTTGAAAAAGTTTGCAAACTTTTCAAACAGTTTCCAACATCCTAAAACTACTGCTGGAACCACAAACAATTGAATAATGTTACAAACATGGCACTGCTGGAACGACAAATTTGACGTGCGCAGAATCCGAACGGTTGCAAACATTTCTAACAGCCTGCTGGAACAAACCCAATATAGAATAACAGTTCCGATTGTAGGATCTTTGGCGAGAACATTTCACTCCAAGTCGTACCTATTTTTCAGAGTTATGCAGATATTTATTGAATAAGCCCAAACAGAACATGTAACTTAATCAATAAACACTTTTTAATTTTTAATATTGATCTATTGATAACACCCCAAGTTATGATACTTTCCTTTTGAGGAATTTAGATTTAGCGCCCCTATCGGACATTTTTTGTACCCTTTTGGGGGAGATTTATTGATGAATGCAATAAAAAATAGAAAAACGTTAGGGTAATTTGTCTAGAAAGTTACGCCAACAGCGATTTTGACGAAATTTGGCAACGAAATTTGGTATACGGGGGTTTTTGGGGCGCTGATCACGAATTTTTTTCAGAAACGTTTGGTTTTTGATATATTCATTATCAAAGTTAAAATTTAAACTATATCCTTAGTTTTACTCTTTTTGCACAAAATTCTTGATATAACACTAAATTGGCAACACAATATTTTTTGAACATATTTAATAAACCTCTTATTTAGTTATTTTACACGTTTTTTTTTCATTAAATTCCAAATCTTTTACTCTATAAATGCTGCAACCATGCATACTCCTATGTGTATAAATGGTTGCAGACATGGCCACTTAATTTAAAGTAAACCCTTTATATTTAATAAAGAAAGGCATAAAATCAATAAAACAAACATGTTTTAGAAATTATTTTTAATGTTAAATGAACTATTGTGTCCCAATTTAATAATATATTAGGAATTTTGTGCAAAAGAAGGGAGAATGTAGTAAAAATAAGAATAGTTTGAATTTCTAACTTTGATAACGAATAACCTCAAGATCAAAACATTTCAAAAAAAATCAGATTTAAGATCAGCTGACGCAAAAACCCCATATACCAAATTCGTCGAAGTTGCCGCAACTTTCTAGATAATTACCAAAGTTAGTCTAGATCTTGTGGAAGGTGTTTTAGTGGTTGTCATCATGGATTTCGTTAAAATTTCTTGCAAGGAAGGGAAAATGCACAACTCAGTTTCATTGTGCCGGCAGCAAAGAATACCAATTCATAGAACCCCACAAGTGAGATTTCAGCGTACCCTAAAATTTTAGTACCTACCGCGACCAACAGATGGCGTAGTAGTACGATGTCGCTTTGCTAATACGATTACCATCAGAAATTGATAGCAGTCGCTGACGAGCAGTCGGCCCGATCAGTTAGAGTGAGGATATACGCAAAATTTCATAAAAATAAACTCCCGATAAATGGTAGTATCCATAAGAGAGAGAAAATTTATGATTTCAGAATAGGATATATCGTTGGGTTCTTGGACAAAACATCGTGCGTGACATTCGTCAGTCTTACGGAACGTTTTTCATTTCATTGGCTTTATTTCAGATGAAGATATGTTCTATATTGGTTCGGCGGTTCATTTAATTATTGGTAGTTATTTGTTACGCCAAAAAATAAATTATAAGTCCAAAAACTAAAAAATAAGAGCAAGCAAAATAGAGAACCAAAAATCGACGTTTTGGTGCGAGTCTGCCAGCGTTATCAAGATAAATTAAATAAAAATAAAAAAATGAAAAATTAACTATTATTTAGGTTTAAAATTTTAAAATTTTTAGCTTTTTTTATGAGATTCTGAAAATTTTGACATTAAATGTTAAATATGTTTGTTTTGTAATTCAAATTAAGAAGAAATCTAAAATAAAAACATTCAGATCTCGGTTTTTCTTTAAAAATAATGCGATGGGAAGAAAAAATCGTTTCCCTTAAAATTGGCGAATGTCGCTTACGATGTTTTGTAAAAACGTATCGATATATCCTATTCTGAAATAATAAATTTCTTAATCTTATGGATACTGGGTCCGTTTATCGGGAATTTTATTTTTATTAAATTTTGCGTATATCCTCACTCTAACTGATCGGGCCGACTGCTCGTCAGCGACTGCTATCAATTTCTGATGGTAATCGTATTAGCAAAGCGACATCGTACTACTTTCGCCATCTGTTGGTCGCGGTAGGAACTAAAATTTTTTAGGGTACGCTGAAATCTCACTTGTGGGGTTCTATGGATTGGTATTCTTTGCCTGCAGTTCAAGTCTAAACAACCAAGAAGGAACTTATGATTCACCGTTTTATATAAAATTACTCGGAACGCTGACTGTTAACCATTCTTTGTTTTATTTAGGTTGTTAGACAATGATGCATTATATTTGTTTTGAAATGTATTAGCCTGTTTCCAAAGTGTTTCTAGCTGAGACACAAACCAACATTTTTACAGGTTAAGATTAATATCAACAACACAAAATTTATACATTTGATGATGCCAAAAATATCCCCGATTACGAGCCGTTTTGTCCAAACTAACCACTTAGAGACATTTTGCACCTCTTAAAATAACAGACGTTTTTTGGCCTCCTTATGGTTATCGTTATTAAACATAACGATTACAGCAGCAGTTTTAGACAGAGATTTTGCGGCCTCTTCGAATAAATTTATCTTGCGTCTGCGCTTTTGACACATAACCTTATTTTTACCTGTGGTTCACCGATTTTAAAGTTTACGAAAAATCAGTACTTACTTTTATTCTCCATAAGTTATATATTGATATTTAAATATATGCAAACAGTTCTCTTGATTTTTTTAAGTGGATGTAAACAATACAGTATAAGCAAAACACAAAAAGTAAGGTTAGGTTTGGTAGTAGAATAAAAAGCAAGTGTGCCAGATTGTAACATGTAAATAGATTACTGATTTAAAACATCCTTAAAAATGCAAGTCCGTTTTAATTTCTTTACACTATTTTATTTTCTTACTGCTATGGATTTTTCGCTAATTAGAGCCTATGTATCAATGATATTTTAATTAATACGGCATTAAAATGTCAATCTTCTTAAATAATTGATATTAAAAATTCTACAATCCGACAGCCACGCAGTTTAACAATAACGATAACGATAAGCTCTTCGGTATTCATCCGTAATTAAAGGAGTCCGGTATGGTTAATAATGATAACGGATCATGTTTCCGTTACTGCGCAGACTCAGAATAATGTTAACCACAACGGAATTGCAAAATAAGAGGTGCAAAATGTCTCTAATGTAGTTACTTAAAAAATTAAAAAAAATCGTTATCTTTGACTTTAAATCTTAGTTTATGTATACATATACATATATGTAATTTAAGTGCAATGGAAATCATCTTGGATCTCAAAAAAAGAAAAAAAACAATATATTATAGAAGGTTAGTCACATTTGATATGGTTATCCCTTATAATTTTGGAAATATCACCATCAAGTTTGAAATTTATATTGAATTTCCAATATATCTACAGCTATAAGCAAAAATTGTAAGTTTAGGAGATTAAATCTATTATTTCCATCAAACTGCAAAGCCTAATCCTTAAATGCCGCCCCCATGTTACAGTGCAATTAAAATGATATAAAGTACACCTTTGCTAATTAAAAATACATGTAAAAGAATTTTAAAAACAGAGCCCATACTCTCTAAGTAGATAGAGAAGAAATTTCCCTTTCTATGCAATGTAAATCATATGGACATTTCTTTTTTATTGCGTTACAGAGTACAGGGCCAGGTTTTTTAAACTGTGTAAATGAAGAAGTATTCTATGCCAATTTAGCTTTCAATCAAAAACTGTCTGCAGAAAAAAGGAAAATATAGTGAAAATAAGGTTAGTTCGATTTTTAAGTTTGATGGTGGATATCTCAAAAACAAACTGTATCCGACAAAGGATTCTTCTAGATTCATGATCAGCACATTAAAAAGAAACCCAGGTAATTATTTCCATTGCCCATTTTATTGAAGTTTGGTATATGGAGTTTATTTGGCGCGCCGATCACGAATCTGAAAGAAGAAAATGTAAATGAATAAATAAATAAATAAATAAAGAGCCCCAAAAATCCCGTATACCAAATTTTAATAAAAATCGGCAGTGTGTCCGGTTTGTAAACAATTACTAACAAAACTAGTTATTTTGAATATTCTTGAACTAGCATCGTAATATAATACCCCTTCTGTACTAAAATTACTAGCAAATAGGTACAGTAAGACCCTTTAAAATTATTTTTAAAATAGTCTGTGTTTCTAAATATAAAAATAACAACATTAAAATTGTTAAATAAATAAAAGCACTTACCTTCATAATGCTTACACAACCACTGACTGGAAATGTATTTAATTAGGGTTTAAATATAAATTAAAAAAAAGTTAAAACAAATAGTAATTTAAAAAAAAAAACACAAAAAAATTGCTCATCAAAACAAAATATAGGGTTAGGGTTAAGCAATTGATGACATCTCTTCTTTTAAACATATGTACATAAAGCTAGTAGCAACAGAATAAAAATAATTAGTGAGAGCAGCCCATTTTCATACAGCCAAACTAAGTTAAGAAGACATAGCAAATAAAAATTAATTTATTACAGCAACCTACTACCATTTTTTAAAAAATAGTCTAGATGGCGTCACCATAAGAATTCTTAAAGACAGTATTCGCTTTCCTTGTCTCGGTTATCACAAAGTTATATTTTTCTCTTTGTTTAATGAACCGTTAAGTTCTCCCCCAAATTCGCTTAATAATGGCGTAGTGGCAAAACGTCAGACGAAACGTCAAAAGATTAACGACAAAAACATCCCATCAAAAAAAAATAGTGGTTTTTCTGTAAGTAATCTTAAATGTTTATTTGTTTTCAAGATGTATTGCTTATAATTTTAAGTGTATTATCGTAAAACATTGGAAAATCAGCGCGAAACAATAGTGAAATAGCACAGTGCACGTCCGAGCGAAAGTGACTCATGTTTACGTTTGACAGTAGTTGCATTTAGCACACATATTTCACAAAAAAACTATTTTTTGTAACATTAAAAAAATTAATACTTATTATAAACAAAGTAATACAATTTCAGGTGTATCGGGGTGTATGTTTTAATAACTGTTATGCTAATATAGCTGGAACAGAATCAAAATTGTGAAAAATGAGTACCACTATTAAAGCACCTAAATTTGCTACTAAAGATGAGGAGATAGAGTACTGGAAGAACTTGGCACATGAATATATGCAAGAGTAAGTTTTTAAATTATTACCCAGTAGTTCTTATGACTTTTTATTGAACTAATAGTATTCCTATTTTTTTACATTGACACGCCATTTAAAAAAAAATATATCAAATATCAATTGTTTTTCTTCTTTTTTTATTTAGTGGCACCAACTAGCAATCTTTTTTATAATACCCTTTAATACCAAGCAACAAATGCTTTTTTACCCTTTTACTAATTTATTATTTTCTCAATAAAGTAACCATTATGATTATTTATAGAGTGGAGAGGGTCCAGAAGGATGCAGATGAGTTTATGATGGAGTCAAAACAACTGGAAAAAGAATATGAAACTACCATAGATCAGAATGAAAAGAAAATTAGAGAAATGAGTATTAGTAGTAACAGGGCCCAAAATGAGATAGATGCATTAAGAGTAAGTTTTCTGTGATCAGAATTTTTCTTTTGCACAATAATTTTCATGTGAAATTATTTTTCTGTGAGATTATCATAGCCCTCATAGTGTAACTAAAATACCTACAACTTTCTAACAATGATGCACTAATATTTAGTGACTTTTATTTTAAGATTTTGGCAACATTGTCATTATTGAAGCAACTAAGAATAGAACACCACACCATTGTTAATTAATTTAATGATTTTATTGTCAATAAAGCACATAATAGCATAAAACTAACAAAAAAAAATCCAAGAAACATAAAATTTAACACAAACAAGTTTAAACAACTCAACCATATTGAAAAATATCCTCTTGACAATGTTGCACAATAGTTTGTCACTAGCTAAAAAAAAGTTACTAGTTATTAGTGCATGTATCTGATGTTTTATTGTATAGGGTTGATAAAAAGTATTTGTAACTCTGTGGGGGCTGTAGTGCATATGCATTGTCAAATTCACATTTAAACAATGTATTTTATTATTATTTTTTTTTCCTTAGGTAAAATTAGAAATTTGCTACAAAGAAACGACCAATCAGCAAACCGAAATAGACTCCTGAAATCAGAAAAACAGCAACTTCTTGCTAAGATTAGAGACCTAGAGAAAATCAATGACGACCTAGAAAGATCACGTAGAATAATTGAAGAGAGTATGGCAGGGTTCGAGCAAGCTCTGAATTCGGCCTTAGAGAAAAATGCTATTCTGGAAAATGAAGTAGATGAAACGGAATGTTTGAAGGAGAAGTTGCAGAGATTGGCTGATGAGACAAGAGGTAAGGTAATAATAGTAATAGTAATAAAAGAGTGTCCTTTGTACTTACCTTTAAAAAAGAAAGTATTTTAGAATGATTTTTAAGGGGGTCAATCCTGGGGTGCTTTTAAGAAGAAAAGTTTGAATAAACCTGTCATAAATGTCTCAACTTCTACACGGGTAAATCTGGCGACAAGAACAGCAAAAGTTTTAAAGAACACATTGTATTTATAGCCACCGCGGCTTCAAAAAGTTTGGATTTCTTTCCTGAGCAAAAATAATTTTTCTCCTTCCAATTTATACACTTTGTATGTGTCCCAAATTCGACCCTCTCTGGAATATTGTTCTCTTGTCTGGGGAATGGCATCCCCTACAACCCTCAGCATTCTTGATGCCATTCAAAGAAGGGCTGCTCGTCTTATTAATGATCCTTTACTTACTCAAAGACTTCCTTCTCTTGCCCAACGTCGAGCTGTGGGAGATCTATCGGTCTTCTATAGATACTTTTACGGCTTCTGCTCCGACGAATTATCCAGTATAGTCCTTCCTCTTGCAGCTCCTAACAGAGAAACTCGTGGTGCAGCGCGTATGCATCCCTATACAGTTCAATTGGACAGGCCCCGAACTTCCCATTTCGTTCGTTCTTTTATCCCTAGAGTTTCTAGACTGTGGAACCTACTGCCAGCGGAGGTCTTTCCTTCCCCCAAATCTTCAAGTTTTTAAGTCCCGTGTTAACAAACTTCCTCTTACCCTGCTTAAGACACCCACGGTATGTTAGTATTTAGGCTTTCAGCCTTCGTGGATGGTCCAAAGAAAAAAAAAAGAAACAGTTTATTTTATTTTTTGTATTGCATTTTTATAAAAGCTAAAAGAAATGTATTTTTACTTTTACATTTAATTTTTAGTTTCTGGTTATTTCTGAACAGGTTGCTCAGTCTATTCCTCTCATTTAAAAAATCATTGTTGTAAGGTCATTTTCCAGTTCATTTCGAACAGTCTAGCTGTATTATGATTAGACATTTACAACTAAGTTTAACTCACATTCATATTCTCAGCAATCATTTGTTAATTATACAACAAAATTTTAGAAGAGTTTTTGTGGAAAATTAAACTCTCTACAAAAGGAAACACCCAGTATAGTGTATAGTATGCCGGGTGATGCATCGTCGGACGGGACATAGGAAATCCCATGTAATTTTTAATGGAGTCAATTATTGGCTCCCCTAATTATTTTAGAGAAAAATTCTATCGAAGTTTATTAAAGAGCATGCAAATCCACGTACATGGTAAAAACTTTAGATTTTTCGGTTAACCCGTTTGCTGGTTAGATGCTAATATCTTTTTAAAAATTGTTACATTATTATCACCTCATATTAATGAACAACAATAAAAATACCAGTTAGCGTGACATAACGTTGTCATTTTGAAATCTAGTGCTTTATTATTATCAAAAAATCGTACAGTGAAAAGATTAAAGTTGTATTTATACAAACGATTTAAGTTAAGTTAAACTAAACTAGAGTAACAAATTTCAAGAACTTATGACATTTATAATATTTACATGCTTCAATAAATTATTAATATTATTACAATAATTAATATGTTGGAAATAAAGTTAAGATTTAAAAAATTTTCAAATATATCTTCATTGACTGCTAGACAATAACCCAGACGTTCATAAAATTGTCTTTTTACATTGGCTAACTGGTAAATTGAAATTTTATTGCATTCTGCAGAAATAGCATTTTTAACTCATCTAGATTAGAGTAATTTTTATCCTTGTATATCAAAATGACAACATTATGTCACGCTAACTGGTATTTTTATTGTTGTTCATAAATATGAGGCGATAATAATGTAACAATTTTTAAAAATATATTAGCATCTAACTAGCAAACGGGTTAACCGAAAAATCTAAAGTTTTTACCATGGACGTAGATTTGCATGCTCTTCAATAGAATTTTTCTCTAAAATAATTAGGGAGCCAATAATTGACCCCATTAAAAGTTACATGGCATTTCTTATGTCCCTCCCGGCGATGCATCACCCGGTATACAACGTCTGTCAAAAAGTATCCATTCAATTTTTTTGTTGCAGATCTAAAACAAGAACTCCTGGTAAAAGAGAAAGAGAAAGAAAGGGTGCCCGACAACGAACGATTCATGAACGGCTTCAAAAGTCCCAGCGCCATCGATAACCGACTGAAGGAAAATGAAACGCAAACGTCACCGTCAAAACGTAAGATTAACCGTTTTAATAAGGCTTACAAAAGTTTCCGTTCGGCGTTTTGTCGCAAAAGATGCTTAGTTGTTTTTTTATCTGACTGGACCTGCTAGGTCAATTGACTTTTTTAAAATAATTATTGACATTCCAACTCGTAAAGTGACGAGATATCGTCATACAGTGCATTTCTTTATTATATCCTTTCCGTTTTATTTTTTCGAACAGATTAATTTAATAAAATAAAACTTAAGGAAATGAAATTAATCCACAAATACTATATTTTAGGGTTAAATTCACAGATGACAATTTCAAGATTGATTTTGAAGCTGACCGTCATCTTTGATAAAAAATTTAAAGGGGGGTCTTGTAACACATCATTATAAAGCTTTTAACAAGTACTTTTTAATTCTAGAATCGAAAGTCAGTAGCTTCACCCATTACAAAATGGCGGTACTTTAAAAGTTACCTAAAACCTCATTTAGATGGCCATATTTCTGAAACTAATTAAGTAAGGTGTAAAGATGGGCCCAAATTTAATTCATTCTGAAAGCGATGCCGCCAAGTACACAAAAAATGATAACCTTTTGTGAACAATGATTTATTGCAGCAAAAAATATTTAACCCGACGAGTTTCTAGTACCACGCCACGTGCCACCGGTTTTATAGTAGGACAGAGGCGAAATAAGAGAATGTTTTCTAAGTAGGTGATACGTGTTTTAACAATGTATTTTTTATTATTTATCTAAAAATATGTAATCAGGCTCTGTCCGAGGCTATGTGCATTCGAAAAGGTTTGTTTACTTTATCATTTTTTGTGTACTTGGCGGCATCGCTTTCAGAAGGAATTAAATATGGACCCATCTTTACTAAATCAGGTATTTTCTTAAAGATCTTTTTAATTATTGTGATAATATAGAGAGTAGGACAAAAAGTACCCTGGGTGACATAGGATGTTGTTACCCCCAATTTCCTTTGTAGTTTTTAGAGAGACTTATGAAAATTTTACAGTATTATTACATCATAAATTAACACGTTTTATCATTATCATAACCTCAAAATCGCTTCCGGTTTAACCGGAAGTACCATAAACTTTCTTATTTAAAATGCAAGTGCCAATTTTTTTTTATTGTATTTGTATTCTGTATAAAATTCCCTTTTCAATGATATATCATACAGGGTGTTTTTTTTAATGGCGGCCAGAGAAGATTTTTAAAGAAATTTAAGTGCCGTTATTATTTATTTAAAAGATCTTTTAAAGAGTTTTAAGAAAAGACCACATTAAATAGGGGAAAGTGGGGAGGCTTCATACAGTTTTATTATTTTGCTTTGTGGAATGCCGTGTTTTAGGTAAATCTCTTTTAATTTATGACACACTAGTAGCTTAATTATTTTATATTGTAGTAGAACCTTAATATTATTAAAAATCTACATGCGCGAGTTTCCATAAGACTTTTACAAAAAAGCAAAATGTATGAATGTACCCCATTAGTGGGGTACATTTATACAACCGAAGGGGCACATTTAACATCACTATTAATTCGTCATAATTATTGTTTATTATTGTTTTATACCATACTTTATAAAAACCACACAAATACATTTTCTTAACATATAAAACAAATAGTAAAATTCAAAATTAAAAAACAGGTTTTATCTAAATCATAAGTAACGAATAGTGAACAGAGTGTCATTAAACGGTCATTACGTTACATGTATGGTTATCTACCAAAGACACATTTTTTTGTTTTAGTCAGTTATATTTATTAAAAGTAATAATATCAAAATGTAAAAAAAAATATTGCTTATACATTATTAATTATATCAAAAAACTCTAGTTAACACAAAGATACCTTAACTTACAAAACCTAAAATTAATATGGCTATGTTATTAACAGATTATCACCTAAGATCTATGGTAATATCATCACTATGTCTGATAAATTAACTGATCCTTGACATTCAAAGACACAAAGTTCATAAAGCACCCTGTTTTTTTCCGTAAAAATGAAACTTAACCTACTTTATATAATATTCACAAACTATAATCGTCGGTGTAACAAAAAATAGTAGTTAAAAAACTATTCATAAAGGGTCAGGGATACAATTATACAGTATGAATCTGCCCCATCACATGCTAATTAATAAAAAAAATTGAAATAGAAAAACCGTATTTATCTATATTAATTTACACACTAAATTAGTGCCTTTGTATTATTATAAGTAGGATTAAACAGCAATAATTAATCCAAAAATAGTAACTGGCCATAAAATATGTCCAAAGTTACGTTATGAAATTACATAGGCGAGGCAAAAACACGTTCCGTGTTGTGCACTCGATCTTACCGCACCGAAAATTCTGAAACTTCACTAGTCTGTAAACACACATAAAAACTGTGCACACCCACTTACGTTACTATTTTACTTCGTGTCTAACTTCAGATAAACTCAATGTATGTAGGTGCCCCTTGTATGAATCCACCCCACTTTCCCCTATATTTAACTTTATTAGTTTCAGAAATATGACAACTCAATAATTGAGGTTTTTAGGTAATTTTTAAAGTTCCGCCATTATGTAGTAGGTAAAGGCATTGAATTTATATTCTGGGGTTATAAAGTACTCGTCAGGAGCTTTAAAATGATGTGCCTGAAAACCCCGCTTTCGCGCTCAGCAGCCATATTGAAATTTTATCTGTAAATTTCACTCTAAAATATAGTATTTATGCATCACTTTTATTTTATTAAGTTTTAATTTATAAATTTAATTCGTTAAAAAAAATAAAGGGGGATCTTAAAGAAATGAAAAAAAACATGAGATAATGCATAACGGGAAATTCCTTGATCAAAAAAATATGAGAATTTGAAATTCCTCTTTGTTTTTAAAAGTGGATAAAAAAGAGAAATGTTCCTTCTAATGATAAACTTTTATTATTTGGGATATCTAGCATAGCTCTGGGCAATGCTATTTATTTTTAAGCCGTTTTTTTCCTTAACTTTTTAAATTTTCGTTATTTATGAATTGAACTAACCAGATTTAAAAATAAAGGGAAAATCCCAGTCCTCAAAATTTTTCCTTTACACCATGTAAATTTTATTTTTGTCCAAGTAATCTCCTATTAAGCAATGTCGCATCTTCTTTTAAACACCCCTGTATAGAGTAGCCCAATCAAGTCGAGATTGTAAATAGCTCAAAAGTTGAAACAAAAAAAATTGGATCTGTTATAACTTTCTTGCTTACCCTTTATAGCCAATATGGTTTATGGCTTTGGGGGTATTTAAAGTTTTGTTTTAGTTGGGCCACCCTGTACAGTTTTAATTTAAATAATAATAATAACCTTTCACTTATCAAATATTTGCCTGTGAAATTGAAGCTGCTACAGGCATGATTTTCAGTGTTTTGTGGTCGTGTAGTTTTTTTTTATTATAGTTTTATAGATTTGACATAATTAACAACTTTGCATTTACTAAAAGAAGTGGTTGATAATACTGATTATTTTAAATAAAGTGCCAACAATTTGAACTGACTGAAAAATATATTTTGTTTGGGCAATTCAATTTGCTGGTAGTGTAGGTTTGATATTTACGTTTGGCGAGGAAAATCGTCCTTCAAACTAAATTATGAAATAGGTTTTTGTATAATAACCATATAAAGTTGTTGAATATGTTAACTTTTATCAAAGAATACCAATCCATAGAACCCCACAAGTGAGATTTCAGCGTACCCTAAAAATTTGATGGCGAAAGTAGTACGATGTCGGTTTGCTAATAGGATTACCATCAGAAATTGATAGCAGGCGCTGATGAGCAGTCGGCCTGATCAGTTAGAGTGAGGATATACGCAAAATTTAATAAAAATAAAATTCCCGATAAATGGACCCAGTATCCATAAGATTATTAAATTTATTATTTCAGAATAGGATATATCGATGCGTTTTTACAAAACATCGTAAGCGACATTCGCCAATTTTACGGGAAATGATTTTTCTTCCCATCGCGTTATTTTTAAAGAAAACCGAGATCTGAATGTTTTTATTTTAGATTTCTTCTTAATTTGAATTACAAAACAAACATATTTAACATTTAATGTCCAAATTTTCAGAATCTCCTAAAAAAAGCTAAAAATTTTAAAATTATAAACCTAAATAATAGTTAATTTTTAAATTTTTATTTAATTTATCTTGACAACGGTGTCAGACTTGCCACCAAAACGTCGATTTTTTGTTCTCTATTTACTTGCTTTATTTTTTTTTGGTACTATTAATTTATTTTTTGGCGTGTACCTAAATAACTACCATTAATTAAATGAATCTCTCTCTCTCGCCTAAGCTGGAGTTCCACAATGATGATGCGATGAAATAAACGATTTATCAGAAGAAAAAAGAGTAGCGGGAATGAGGACGGTAATAAAAACGACGTTTTATCTGTTTAGCGACGTTTCGATCCAGTACTTGGATCTTTTTCAAGCTTCCAAATATAACATCAGCTGTCAATATGCCATGATATTTCGTTGTAAAATAGTCACTATTGTGATAAAGAACGTTACGATACATTTATAAAGATCAAACAGATAGTAAATAAAAAATACATTAAAGTAAGTTTTAAAAACAATATAAACGTACGTCACTATAAGGATTGCAGACACACAACAACAAACCGATTAAAATCTTAAAACAAAAAGATTTAAATCGGTTTGTTGGTGTGGGCCTGCAATCCTTATAATGACGTACGTTTATATTGTTTTTAAAACTTACTTTAATGTATTTTTTACTTACTATCTGTTTGATCTTTATAAATGTATCGTAACGTTCTTTATACAATAGTGACTATTTTACATCGAAATCCCATGGCATATTGGCACCCTATGGATGGGTGACCATCATTGTCGGTTTTGGGGAACGGCGACGCGGTGTTCTCCTCGGGGTGAAGAACGGACCAAACAGCAAACCCATCCAAGCTATAGAACGAATGGTGTGTGAATGAGAAGGAGTCGGGGTCAAGGTACAATAAGCCTCTAGGCTGCAGTGCACCACCTAGCGGGGCGGTCGTCGGACCTGGGGATGACCACGAAAAGGCGAAAAAAGGCTCTATTGAGCACAAAAGTATTGGTGTTGTATATTTCCACTAGGTTGCAACTGAAAAACACTCGGTTAATTTTTTAAATAACTTGCGTTTCTTATGTTTAACCAATTTTACCTCCAAGTACTTCTCTCTTTTTCTTTTATCTTCATCTTCGTCACCAAATTGGAAAGTATTATTACCACAGTTAATACGATATATGGTCTTGTTTAACCAAGGTCTATCCCAAACATCAATTGTGCAAGTCTCGGCTACTGGGAATCTTGAAGTGTTTCACAGGTCTCTGGCAGTTTATTTTCAGATTTTTTGCAATTTGATTAGACCTATTTTTGCCGTGACAACATACCTTACTCCTGCAACTATCTGGGAGGTTGCAGAAATAATCTAAAATAAAATATTTTTGATTTGCAAATAAGAAAAAAATTAATAAATTACAAACAAATGTAATAAGAAGCGACCATGAATTATGTGAGACATTTAGGGAGAGATATCACTTTATCTCACTGTTGGGGGAGGGGGTCTGTGCAAATATGACGTCATTTTTCTTTACGGAAAAAAGATATGAGATTTGGGCAGGTCTCCCCAAGAAGAATATGTTATCTGGTGTAACAACTTTTTAAAACACTAAGTCGATTTCAGTTTGGGAAATTTAGTGCAAAAAATCCATGTGTGATTAGGGAATGGGGAAGCAAATCTCACTAGAGAAAAGGGCGTCAAAAAATTGAAAAACACGCCTTACGCAATTTATGGACGCCCCCTAAAAATAGTAATAAGTGAGTTGCAAACTTATTTTAGGGTGTTTTAGAATAAGATGCTAATCCTTGTGAATTCACAATTGTGAAGTGAAGCTTTAAGTAATTATAAGAACAGAAGTTCAAACAAACTTATGTCCTTAATACTATTATAATTAACTTTAAGGTTACAAGGTGGTAAATTTATTGATAACCCACATTTAGATTAGGAGTGGCAAGAAGCATTTTCGAATCTATACGCAGTCAACAAATCCGTGCGTTTCCGAACATGCATATTTAAAAGCCACGGCAATATACGACAGTGGCTTACTGTACCTCACCGTGCTCTTCTTACTCCGAACGCGAATCCCAGATAGTGCGTTGCTCCATCGTACACTCACTAATCCATCCAGATTAGTGAGTGTATTCTTATTTTTTATTTAAAATATCGGTGGCATAAAATTATGTACCCTTTGCACTAAAAGTCATTTTCAAGTAGCAAGTTGAAGTGCGATTTAAACTAAATGTTTTTAAAGAAAAATTTGGTTCGTCTATGCTTTTGTTCGATAAAAGTTATTTTAATAAGTTGCCTTTACCTCTGAGCAAATTTAATATCTTTCGTCCTTATCGCGTAAAAGAAATAAGAAGTATTATATTGTGGTAATTGATGCCTTTTTGGTATTTTAAAGAACCTTTTGTAAGAGCTGATATAAAATTAACTAAAAAAATAACTAATGCGTATATCCGGGAATTGGTCACTAAATTAACAAACATTAAAAACAAAAGTTTTTACCTCACACAGCTTTGTGTTTATTTGGATGATCACTTGTAGAATCCAAATGTTGCAAAGTATTATTTACATACTTCTTTACATAGGGATCATTAATATCCACGGGCGTATGTCCCCCTACTAAAACGGACCTTCGATATCTACTATAATTCGTCCTGTTTCTGTCATTCTCATCCTTCTTAATATTTTTGACACTGGGATTTTACCACTTTAGGATTGGAATAATCCTCATCTACATGCACTTGCACTTTACATATCTTTGTTAGATT